>JAAVUH010000136.1:0-107072 GCA_014899045.1 Fusarium palustre | reverse complement strand
CCCCCCTCCTCTCCATTATCAGATTCCCAGCATCGCTACCTTCCAAACTATCACGATCAACTTCAATACCCTCGTACCATTTGGACACCTACCCGCCTGTCGCATTACTCTCCGTGTCGCGACAACTGTCACCTGCCGACTACGGTCCACCGAGACTCCACGCTGACGCAATCTGTTCCCTTGGCTATCTGCTCAATCAACCTGCTGTCGCATCACGCATTTACTCAGCGCATCACCACTACTACGGCGACTCATCGTGAACAATCGACCTGTTCTTTTCCTGGTCTTCAAGATGAAGGTAATTGACTTTTGAGTCCACTATAACAATATGTTTATATTGTTACTCACGCGCATCGCAGTATCTACCAGTACAAGACTTCGAAGCGGTGACGAGTACGCTCAACTTTAACACACCCGACTGCAACGTTACGGGCGGATGCGATCTCTACACAACGAAAGCATCAGGCTCCGACAAGAAACTCTACAAAAATATCGACAATGACCTAAACTCGCAACATGAAGCTCTCCTTAAGCTTGGCGCCAGCCTCTCACCACCTGAACGCGCTCACATGCTAGCCACATCACCAAGCATGCAGATGTTTTCACACTCAAGCGCTTTTGGTCCACTGTCAGAGCTCTCAAGTCGCAAGACATTTGCATACCTCATTGCGACACTCAATGCAAGTCACCCACACTACGACTTTTCCCATGTGCTTCGGCCCAACGACTTCAAGCGTGAGCGAAACTTGCGGCGCGTTATGATCAATCTCGATTCCATCCTCCAGAACGTAAGGCCGAATTTCGAGCCTAAATCCTTGGGATCCTCCTTGGGTACCGAGGCAACTTCAATCTGGGGACCTCAATGTTGGTCACTGATCGATAAGGAGATGCACCTTAACGAGTGCACCATTTTCAGCTACAACCCCGATAGTGACCCTTTCGAGGAAGACGAGAGTGCGATTTGGGCCTCGCACTATTTCTTTTTCAACCGTGCATTGAAGCGAGTCGCCTACCTATATGTGCGTGTTGTACCAGTCATCTCATCTCATAGCCCAACCCTGCGGCCCGCCAATCTTGCAAGAAACCACAGCAATCAACAACTTGAGTCAGCTGGTGCACAAAAACGCGCCAATTATTGGCTTGGTGACCAAAATGCGGAGTTGGTGCCTTATAATGAAGACGACGAGTACCTTAACGATGACGGCCTCTTCTGGAATCGTGGGGAGAACGGAGATCTCGTTGCCTACTCGGATGACGAGTTCGAAGATGATATCGACGATATGGATATGCTCGACGGAAGTCCCGACAGATTCATGAGTGAAGACATTGCAGGTCGTATGGAGATCTGAAGTGGTCCTATCAAAACAATCCGTTATAAGAGGGCTTGTCGAAGCATTGCTTCTTGTGAAATCAACCGTTATCACGTTCCTTCGGGGTTGTTTCCGTTGCATTTTTTTCAACATTCAACACTGTCCCCACCTCTAATCGGGTTACTCGGTCACAACAAAATCGAGACGACAGGGGCTAAGCAACAAACCATTTTTCCTTCTACATTCTTGTTATGGACGCTCTTACTTTATGTTTTCTCCTTTCAGCACGTCGGTTTGCTCATAACGAAAGCGTGGGGCCCGGGTAGGCTTCTGGTCGGTGAGAGCGGGTGAGATCCGCGACATGAGGCGTTTCCGGGGATCGCATTTCGGCCTGCCTTTTTCCTGGCGATAAAGGCACGTGTTAGTGACCTTTATTGGGCGTTTTTTTTTTCTTGTTCTTCTTATTTCGTATCATGTTTATCAATATCCTTTTGTATCGGGTTTGGCCTTACTGCCATGCTTGCTTGGACTATTGCCTGATATAGCTATGCTCCGGTATATAAATGCTTTTTCGGGTTAGGGTTTCGGTTGGGAACGGTGTGAAAGTCTGGTCGGCGCTGAAGCCATGGGAAACTCGGATAGGACGACTCTTATGGTGACGACGTATATGATGGGTAGGCGATAAGGTGGGCTAGGCAGGCTGGTCTTTGCTTTGACACGATAATGCAAGTTTATGATTTCAGTTTCATGCAGCTTGGATCTTGACCCAAGTCAAATTCCAAAACTAATACTGTTTAAGAATTCATTTCATTGTCGAGATTAGTCTAAGTTCTCCTTCAAAATGCTGTATAAACTTCGCGTCATTTCAAATTCGGATGCATAAACAGGTTTCCGGTCATATCAAGACGACGAGCAGTCAAGCCCGGTGCATTGCCAACAAGACCGGTCGTGGAAAACCATTCCTCTGCTCTGCTTGATAGATATTCCTAGTTTGTCTTTGGTAAATTTGAAAAGACTACATGTAGGCTTTGAAATACTGGTCCACCCGCCAGCCGAATGTCACGCAGCTCTTGTCCTTGGCGCACAATTGTGCGCATATCTCCTCATTGCCTTGGTTGAGATTGACGGTTCGATATGGCTGTGCGGCATTGCCAGGATTACCTTGGATGCCGCCATACAGTTCAGTTTTAACTGTTGGTGTAACACAAGAGGGCACGCACTCGGCCACGTAAATGTCGTCAACAGCAACCAAGCGAGATTTTGAACCCGCAGAGGGCCTCACCGAAACAGCAATGGAGTTGTCTTTCTGGCCTTGGAATATTATGCTTTCCTGCTTATACATAAAAGGGGAGCCTTTCGGAGCATCGGTATTTTGCGTCATCGCGCTGCCAGGACTCGTGGCAACAACAAAGTTGAAAGATCAATCTTCGTCAGGATCAGAGATGGCAGCGTACGTGATCCAGAGTTGATATTGTTTACTATCCAGAGACACGACTCTTTGCATGTCGGTCCTAACGTCCGTACCGTGGTATCGGCAATTTCAGCAGCAGTTGTAGTTTGCTTAATGAACTTGCTAAGTTCAGTAGAGACCATGTTTTCGTATAAAGTGTCACTACCAGTTGATACAATGATTTTATTAGTATCGTTCGGTATGGTAGCATCAGCCGATGTAGATGTGTCGATAGGAATCGTAATAGTGTCAGTTGTTATGGTTGAATCTCCAAATGTGATAACATCGTGCAATATCTCAGTAGTAAGACTGTCCGAGTAGGTCTAGATATCGATCACAGTAGCGGAAGAAATTGCCGAGTCGATTGTAGTTGTAGGATCTGAGAGACTTAAACCTGATGGTGTTGTTTGGTCCAAAGTCGTCGTTAAAGAATCGCTTATACCAGAGGGTATGCTCTCAGCGAAATATGCAGACGTCGAATACCCAGTCAAAGATGAGACACTTACGCCACCATCAGACAAATTAGAGTAGCTGGGCGAGGACAAGGTGGTGGTCGAGGCCCCTGATGTCAAGGTCAAAAACGATGTATGTGGTTTGCACTTCCCAGCATCAGCAACCCACAGGCTTGACGCCGTTACTATAACAGTAAACAATGTCAAGAGCAACATTTAAAGTGAGTTTACAAGATACAAAGACATTCCATCATGGCTATGAGGGAACTGGGTCCCTTTTAACTAAAATGTTGGGAGTTCTTTCTACAAATAAAGCACTGCACAGATATTACTAGTGCTTTTTGCATCATTCTTGGAGCGAATGAGAAACTGTTAGATAATTCTTCTTGGGTCTGATCTTTGAGCTAGCTGATTTACAGAACGGGTTTATGCTGCTTTTACATGCTTGGCTTCAGAGGAGATTGAATGAGTCTCGGTTGCACTGCCAATAGTGTATTTATATAGCCTCGAAATGGCATAATGTGCTGCTACTCAAGCAATAGTCGGTTTGTCAAGATGGGTCTACTAGTGCTGGGCTCTCATGGATCTGATCTTTGTACGGGGTCTATAAGCCATAGGCATAACTTTTGAGATGTAATGGACAGAGATATGCAGCTTAATCATAAATGGGAATGTAAATGGAGTTCAGAAATTGCAATCAAGAGGGTGAAAGTAGTAGATAGTACCTTGGTAAATACACCAGGTGCCTATTTCCAAACCAGAAGCCCAAGAGTGCTCGAACGTTCAACCCCCAATTATCTTGTCAAATGATCAATGAAGAGAGGGTATTTTTACTCTTTGATGATCAAAACTACCAGTTTTGATAGCATTTTGATAGACAAATAAAAATCCATTATCTCTTTTCAAAGACATACATGTCAGGTCAACATCTCTTAAAGAGGAAGCGCAAAGGGTTTGTTTCTTATCTCTTATCAGTTCTCTTGGCAAAGAATAATTGACCAATCACGGCGCCAAAACTTTACTCGTCGCGGGGCCTGTTCGACTCTCCCAAATTTTTTCGTGCTATCAATTATCTTGTCTCGTCTTCAGCTTCAACTCAACCGAAGTCATCACAGCAAATTCGCACGACGCCTTTCTTTTGAAATAGGCTTTTACAACATCAAAGCAGTGCAAGCCAGCTCTGCTTAACCCACTCACACTAGAGCATGGCTGCTCAGACGTCGCCATCGCTCACTTCTACCTCACACACATTGACTGCCGCGCCGCTCACCATGGCCGCTCCCGATTCCCTCACAAACAGCCATGTTCTGGCGCTTCTCGAAACTCTAGCTGATGGCAAGCGACACAACTTCCTTCAGCCCAGTGCTTCTATCCCGACCGATTCTCTTAACCTCGTCAAACAAACCCTCGAAGGATTTGCTTCGCAAGTCGGCGATGAGCAACAGGAAAGGCTAAACGAGAATCGCAAGCGTAAGAGAGGCGCTGTTGGGAGCGAAGATGTTCTCAAGATGCGCAAAGTTTATGTCGATGGCTTCGAAACAGGTCAGGTTTGGCAACAGGCCAAGAGGATCATCGGTGGAGTCCTAAAGTACTCTGAGGAGGCCCTTGCTGAGCTGGAGGAGCGCAAAGAAATTGCTGTTACCGGCGCTGACTCCAAGACAATTGAATTTGGAGAGGATGGCTTTGAGGTGGGCTCCGATGAGGAGGATGAGAGCGACGAAGAAGTGCCCGGAGAGGAGGACGAAGAACAAATATCGGGAGACGAAGCACTCGAGGACGGTCAAGAAAATGATTGGGAAGACGACGAAGAGGAGCCGTTTGAGGAAGGAAAAGATGATTACCAAGAGGACGATGAGGAGGACGACGATGAACAAGTGGAGGAGTATGAGGCGGATCCTGATGGTCTTAACGATGGCTTCTTCTCTCTCGACGACTTCAACCGACAATCACAATACTTCGAGGAGCAGGATGCTAAGGGAGATCCTTATACGGATCAGGCAAGCGACGACGAGGAAATCAACTGGGATGCCGACCCTCTATCTGCCTCCAAGCCTGACTCAAAGTCTAAGAAGGCACAACCAGCCGAAGATGAGGAGAACAGTGATGAGGAGGGTGGTCCCACGTTTGGCAATATGGACCTCAATGCCCCAGAAGGTGAAAGCGAGGACGAGGGTATGGATATGGATGATGCGGACAACGAGGAAAACGACATGAACGCCAACGAGGTCTACTACAAGGATTTCTTTGCACCGCCACGCAGAAAGCATCAGGGTGGCAAACCTAGAAAGTCTGTCAAGTTCCAAAATGAAAAGCCCGATGACGCTGATGTTGAGAGGGCTATGGCCGATGTTCGAAGGGATCTCTTCGACGACGAGTCAGAGCAGGAGGATTCTGATGATGCACTCTCTGATGTGTCCGCTGGAGACCCCAAGTCACGACGCTCGGCTCACGAGCGCAGACAAGCCAAGCTTGCTGAGGAGATTCGCAAGCTTGAGGCTGCCTCCGTTGCTAAGCGAGAGTGGGCACTGTCTGGTGAAGCCGCTGCTGTTGACCGTCCTGTAAACTCCCTGCTCGAAGAGGATCTTGACTTTGAGCATGTTGGCAAGCCTATCCCCGTCATTACTCCCGAGGTCAGCGAGAGTATCGAGGACCTCATTAAGCGCCGTATTCTAGCACAAGAGTTTGACGAGGTTATCCGTCGACGACCCGATACAGAGGGCGCAGCTGCAGGCACGCGCCGCGGTCTTGTTGAGCTTGACGATAACAAGGCTACAAAGGGTCTAGCAGAAATTTACGAAGAAGAGCACGTTAAGAACGAAAACTCTGACAGCTATGTCAGCCAGTCGGACGAGAAGGTACAGAGAGAAGAGAAGGAGGTCGAGGCAATGTGGAAGGATGTCTGCGCTCGCCTTGACTCGCTCAGCTCATGGCACTACAAACCCAAGCCCACAGCTCCCTCACTATCAGTCGTCACCGATGTTGCGACCATCGCCATGGAGGACGCTCAGCCCACAACGGCACAAGGTGTCACTGGCGAGAGCAGTCGCATGGCTCCCCAGGAAGTCTACAAGGCTGGTTCCACCGAGAAGGCGGCCAACGGCGAAGTCGTTACCAAGGCCGGTTTGCCTGTGGCGCGCCAAGAGATGTCACGCGAAGACAAGGCTCGCCGTCGCCGCCGCGAGAAGGAGCGCGTGCGCAAGGCTGGTGGTGTCGACGGTGGCAAGGTTATCAGCAAGCGGGCCAAGATGCAGCGCGACGCTGTCGCCGACCTCAAGAAGGGTGGTGTCAAGGTTATCAACCGCAAGGGAGAGATTACCGACGTGGATGGCAACAAGGCAAAGAACGTCAAGATTGCTTCAGGTGGAAACTACAAACTGTAGTGGCAGCTGTGAAGGAGAGAAATTGTTTCTTTTTTCTGTTTGGGTAAGGGATAGGGTGTCAAAAGTAACGAAGGGGTGTTTGCATGGCTTGCGAGCGATTCATAATAGAAACGCACTTTCATGTTTGACACATGTCGATATATCTATCTTTACTATTTTCCTTCGTGGTAACCGAGAGTCGTTTCTTTCAGATCTCAATTTTGTGATGATACATACCTATTATAGGAAAGCTTCTTTCAAGCAACCAGTTGAATGCTGTGTTTGATCTGGGTAACATTCTCCCCTTATATATGCAAACAAAAATAATTCGCTCTGGAAGCATTCCTGTTCTAAACAGCACGATGTTCTCTGTAAGAAGCAGGTCACGTTGCTCTGGACCTTTATTTATGTCGGATTTGTCAGTTGGTTACAAAACAGGGTCATATGAACCTCGAACCACTGCAATCAACCAATGATTTTTTTACGTCTGTTTTTGTATGTAAACGAATAAAAGCCTCGGACGCACTGCAAAGCTCAAAAAGTCCACCGTCAAGTTGCGAGGACCTGTCCCTCGTTTCGCAAAACATATATAACCCGTTACTACCGATACATCCTTTTTGACTATTATACACGCATGTTCTTCCTATCCCTCATTCACCAAAGGGGAATGTTATCAACCCAAACTCCGCTCATGATGTTTCCCTCCCAATCGGCAGCTCAGTAGTGCAGTTCACCGCTGCGTCTAGACTTCCACCTTGGTCTTCTTCGCCTCAGCATCTTCAGCCGGCTCCTCGGCCTTTCGCTTACCGTTAGCCTCAGCTTCTGGTACGGGCTCAGGGGCAGCTTCTGTGGCGGCCTCCTCCTTGTTCTTCTTGCGGACCAGTCCGCTGAGATCGGTTGCGGTCTTTTTGGCCTCCTCGACCCGGGCCTTGGTCTCATCAGCCGACTCGCCAATGGCAGCACCGAGAATGCCACCAATGGATACATCGGCGCCAAGAATGTCCTTGGTATCGACAGGGTCGTTGCGCAGGTCGACAAGCTGTTCGAGGTTAGCGGATGAACTTTGATAGATCCAAGGGGATCAAGTTTTACTCACACGTTGCTCCATATCGCCAATAACTTCCTTCATTTCCTGAATGGACTTTCGCGCCAATTCGTTATCCTCGGGAGACGCCATGGTAGCTAGCTCTACCTCCTTGTTCTGAAGCTTAAGCTTGGAACTCTTGATGGCAAGTTCCATCTCCTTAACAGCTTCGTCGCGTAGGCTTTGGTCCATCTCCTCGCGTTTGGCGTTCGCACCATCGTCGCCAGGTGTGGTTACTGAAGCGAATTCCAGAGCCAAGGAAAGCTTGTAGTGAGCTTCGGCAATAATCTCAGACTCCTCGGGGTACAGTTCAAGTTTGTACTTGAGTGATGTTCGGCCGTCTTCAATGGCATTGGGGTAGCTATTGTAGTGTTAGAGTAAGAGCCGGGCTGAGTTCGTATCAGAGTTTGCGCCCACCGTTCATTCTCGAGTGAGATCTCGGAGAGGGCATCATGAGTGTCAGCGAGGCGCTCTTTCACATGTCGCATGACAGGTGAATCGTCCTCTGCAGCCTCCTTGCCTTTGCCGCTCTCCTCCTGCTCCTCTTTCTCGAGTGCTTCAAGTCGCTTGAGGTAGCACACCCGAGCAAGGTCAAGAATTTCAAAAGCGGTAGCTAGATCGTCGTCTTCTTCCTCATCCTCTTCGTCCTCGGCATCCTTGGAAAAAATAGTCAGCATAGCCGAAGGAGATAAGTGTTCAACACTTGGTGCGTACCTCTTCCTCGTCGGACTCATCAAAGTTCTCGTCGCCAGTGAACTGGAACAGGGCCTTCTTATCTCCCTTGATGTCTTCTGACTTCTTCTCTCCTTCCTTTTGCTCGGCGACGATACCAACACCTTCTTGTGTCACTTTCTCGGCTTCGGTCGTGGTAGGCTTCTTGGCCTTGGTCTCGGTACTCTTTTTCTTCTTCTCGGGGACAGCAGTACCTCCGAGAACATCGCTTTTACTTTGACCGACCTTGAACAAACTGCGACCATAGTGGAAGAGGATCTCGGCATTTTCTGGTGACGTCTCACCATTGAGCTCAGCTTGGAGGATACTGGCTCTGGAGAATACCTCGGCGGCCTCTTCGTAGTTCCTATGAGCGTACAAGGCAGCGCCCTTTGCGGACAGGTCGGCAAGAGTAACCCTCTTGCTATTTGGGTCTTGGTCGTTCGCAATGAGGAAGTCGGTGTTGGGGGTACCGACGCTGGGAGTGCCGATAGCAGGTGTGATAGTAGCAGACTCTACTTTTTCAGTAACGTTGGCAACATCGTCAGCAGGAGGTGCGAGCGACTCGTTGGATGTGGCAGCGGTCTTGTCCATGACAGGCGCAGTCTGCTCTGTAACGTCGGACATTGCGGCTCAGTTAAAGTCAATTGATCTAGTGAATGAGCGGTCGAATAAGGCAAACGAATTTGATGGAGGGCTACAAAATTGATGAGTATGAGATAAGATTGATGGTTGTCGTAGAGAAAAAGGATGCGATCTCGAGTGGAGTTTGCGACAGTCAAAAGACAAAACAGGCGACCCAGCAACGACAACGACCTGATGATACCAAGCCATGGAAGGTATGACGCGCCAAGCTGCTGAAGGACAGGGTTATGCTGACGCGTTTGATTGGTTATTGGTGGCGTCAGGTAGTTCGTTTCAGTGAGCAGAAAGCTCCAAGCTCCAAACTTGGGGCGGGCACGTTATGCAGGGGGTAGGACCACCAACGTTGGGTTAGTGGCTCAGCCAAAGTTACCCTGTAGAGAGCAGTTTAAAAGGGCTATTTAGTTAATTTCTCCAGCCTTTTGAACAGGATGTGTTGACATACGTCTTCTACGAATAGTCATAAATATAGTGTTATTTCGCGTTCCAAAACTAACTTTGTGACTATAATTATGTGACAGTGCTCTTGATTGTTCTCAATTTTCATCATAACTGTGATAATGGTAGAATATCACATGTCAGTAAAGGTTACTTGTAAAATAATTCAATTCAAGACTAGATGTAGTGCAAACGAGACGATCAAATCAAGACGGAAACTACAACGCATCAACACATACAACTGATTGAGCTGTTGTACACTGTATAGCCCCGGCCTTCAAGTACCGCTCGAGACTAACGACGCCCGCGTCTAATTGACTGAGCGCGAAGTCATGTGCCCCTCACTTGGTTTCTCGCATTTCTTGGCTTCCAACGAAACCTATGCAATTGGACCAAATCAAATAGTACAGAGAATAAAGTCAACGGAACTTCGATATGTTAGAAGAATGGAACGTCAAGTATAAATGGAAAGGGCGTGACAGTTTGTGAAAGAGAAGAGACAAAATTGCAGTATAAGAAGACACTGAAACCAATACAGTAATGTTCCTGCTACATAACCAAGAACATGGAACAGTACTATGTCTGGAGAACTCACCCAATTACTATCAAATGCCAAGATTAGCAGAATACTCTAGCTGTCCTCTTATAAGGAAGCTCTTGGTCAGATAGATATGCTGGTTCGGGGTGCCAGTCCTCAATGTACTTGGAGTTAAGAAATTCTGTTATGTGTACTGGGCCCTTTGGATAAGAATCAGCTTCAGAACCTCAGAAGATTCTAGACGGTTGTGTCAAAGAGTTTGCGCTTTTTCAAAAAAGGAAAGAGTCTAGACGGAGCCCTATTCGAACAAAACGAAGTGTCATGTTATCGGCCATAACCCTGCTCACCAGCTGCATTGCCTCTTCTGCCAACCCTCTGTGTCATGAACTGCTGAAATACAATGGGAAGAGCCAATGCGATTGGTGGTAAGATTATCATGTAAGTATGCGTCGTTCGGTTCTTGGGATTTTCTTATCTCGTGATAAGAAAGCCCCAAGAACCGAATAGGATTTGACAGCAGGTCAAGTCACAAGACAGGAATTGTTCAAGGTGGTAGAGAGTGTTTGGCTCAGGTCGTTGCTACCGGAGGTAATACGACCTGTCTCTGGCACAGTGAATGATTGCTGTTAGTTAGGTTGAGATGGAGGATGCCATCACACTGGAGGGGGATCATGATGCTAACTCCGTTCTCTACACTGGCAGCAAAGCCAATGTCGACTACAACAACAATGACATGGAATGTTACTTTTAACACTCGAACGGTGGAAAAATTTCATCGCAGAGTAAACAATCCAATTGCCTCTTCGGCGAAACTTTTTGTCGCTGACCATCATCATGTAGCATATAGCGAAAAGCCAAGTCTTGCTTGTTCTGTCACTCCCCAGTCAACCATTGGATGGAATTGGGTTGACACTTGACGGGAAGCTCGTATAAGACACCAATTAGCAAGCGAACCGTAATAAGGTCTGTTCTGCAGAGGACCGAGTTTTGCCCAAACGTGTAGGATTTTAATTTTGGTGATAGCTCATTCGTGGACTAACTGATAGACAAGCAATTCGCTTAAGGGGACCATGCTAAGATATGGGGTTCGCAGAGCTTTCCGAATGACGAAACACGATGGAGCATGGAAAATCATGCCAGGTAATTTATCTGTAACAAATTTCCCCGGGTACTTTGACTTCCGATACTGAACTGAGGTCGAGGATCAATCAACAACGTTGAATATTGTTCAGACATGAGGTATCTTGTTACAGCTGGAGGCCTACCAAGCAGCAGATATAATACGACGCTGAGACATAAAAACACTGACTGCTAAGACGACGGCATTGAGATGAATAAGATTCTGACCACGGAAGATGCAATCGGCAATTGTTTGAATGGCTGCTTTATTGGCGATACAACGTATCTACCAATCTACACACTTCATGTAGTTATGCGGTTGTCCCAATACTACGGAACATTGGCCAGATTGGGAAATTGCCGCTTTGAGCAGTACGAAGCGACATTCGGGATACCTACTTGACAAATGAGAGAAATGCGGTAAAATAAAACAAACATATGTATCATACGTGAAAGGCTGGGAAGATCAAACATAAAACCCGCGGGATGTGACAGATAGCGGAGATTACGTATGAGACGGATACGTAACATATCACGACACGAAGGGATTTCGCAAGTCGTGTACCGATCTGAAGTAGAGTTTATCCACAGAGGAGACCGGAACGAACGAATAGGGATAATCCACTGACTGTTGCTTTTCCCCAGGAATGCTTGCATGTTAATAAACCTGATGAAGAATCCAGGATACTGGGAACCTTTGACCAGGTGATGTGTGACACGCGAGCGGAATAAGAAAGGTGGGAGGGAGAATGGTTCATTTTGATGCTCGCCTTGTATTTAGTCCTCCGAGGCCTTAGCTCGATTACCTGGACAAAGATTGCTTCGGTGCAACTGCAAGTACAGCTTTCCAAGTAGGTAGCCAAGCTTGGTTCAGTAGTGGGAGTTTCCACGGGCATGGCCTTGAAACATAAGAACAACATGGACAGGGAATATTTAGGATGGACTCGAAACAACCGCGAGCCGAATTCACCAAAGTTAAAGCATGCATGCGGGGGTACTTTGATGAAAATATATGATTGGAGGATAATCGGGATAGTCTCATTTCCGTCTATAAGAGCCCGTGGAGTTTCATAAGTCCGGAACTTGGACGGAACTTGGACCCTTGAGATCCTCTTCCCCCCCACCCCCATTCAACCAAACCCAACCTGCATTCGGCGTGGCGTTTCTTCTTTCTTGTAAGTGAGGGACCGAGTGAGCCATATGTTTGTGCGCAACTGTCACTAACTGACTAATAATTAGAAGGATCACCAAAAGAAAGAAGACGGGGACGCCCGCTCATGGATGGGATCTTCTGCGCCCCCAAATCAAATCATCCGTCCACTGCATACTCGTGGATACCTATTTGTTCGCTACAGTAGTGTCGTTTTGGTTACTTGCGTGGGTCGGCCGCTTTCATAGCTGAGAATAGCATCATAATAATTAATAGCGGTAGAATGACTCGAGACATGACCATCTGTTACAGGATGATGGATACGTACGCTGTAACTTGGGATGAGAATCCAAATAGTAAGTACAGATGAAAGACAGAAAGACAGAAAGACAGACAGACAGACAGGGATAGCTACTGCCTACAAACCAGGCAGTTTTAGTTTAGTAGAGCCTGATCCGGTATCTGTACGGATATCATGCAAGGTAAAACAACTGTGTTACCGGCTCGTGGTCGACCGTTGGTGGTTGACGTTGACCCCAGACACTAAGACAACCCCCACGATAAACATCCAATCCAAAGATAACCCACCATCCTGGTATTAGCTGCGGTCACTATGATAGGAGATGCTATAACGCCGTAAAAAAGTTTCTTCAACGCAATCTCTTTGTTTGCTGATCACTGTATACAACTATATCTGATCGATACAATACTACATATAACATGCCGAGATAAGATATGACACCTGCTCTTCCCCAAACTTATCTGCCAATCTATTTTCCTAGAGGATTAACAGACCCGAATTCTCCTCGTCCATTTGGTGGTGGAATTATTCCCTAGCTTCCGCCGTCCGCCTTGATTCTCCCCCTTCCACCAACGACAAGAGCCTCCCTCTTCCCGCATCCTGGTCGCAGCTAGTCTCATTGATCTTCCTGTTATAGGTCACTTCGTCAGCTCCATCAGCCCCATCGGGTATCGTCAGGGATTTCGTCCCTTGTTTCGCTCTGACCTGAAGCTGGTCTGGTCTGCTCAGACAACAGTTATTACATACTTAGTTATCCCATCTGATCAAATATTCATCACTTGGCAGTTTCCTGGTCTTTTGCTCTGTTTTGTTCTGCTCTTCTTTCCTCGATAAATTCTCTTACAAGCCATTCCTTCCGCTGCGCTACGCCTCGTCTCAATACGGGAGGCACGGGGTGTATGTACATGCATCCTACATAGTACATTTTTTCCCCTTTCTCTTCATAGGTCGGTAGTACTATACTTACTTGATCTGCCTCACCTGGGCAGATATTCTCATACATCCCCCAAAAAGACCCGCACCTACCTATCTTTCTCCTTCTCTTATCCAACCTCGACTTTACCCCATACTTCGGAATATCCCCACAGGGTCCGCAACAACACATGCGCGCACTTCACTTCGCATTATTGCCACCGACTACAACATTAACATCCGATTCGTTATATACTTCGACCCTAACATTAATTTAGAGACCACCACTGCTCTTCTTTCCCGACGCCGAAGATAACACTGGAACTATTCTAATTTATCACGATCACGCAACTGATATTCGTATCTCACGCAACGACAGACGGATTCTATTTGCGCCAGATATAAAACTACATTGGCCAACGACAACAAGCTCGGCTACATGCTGCAAAACGATACGGGGGCTCTGATCGAAATCGAAATCCATTAGCGCATCGAAGGCGCCTACTCTAAATGATAGTGCAGTTCAGTTAGCAACCGACCGACAACAAGAAATACGAGGAGTCGCACAGAAAAGAAACCACATAAAATGGCCGCCGTTCAATCGATGATAGCGGAGTCGCTTCCCGCACCAACACCCACGATTGCCTTGAACGGCTCTACTGATCCCACCGCCATGCAAATCGATGAACACAGTTCGAGTCCGGCCACGATTAGTGATAGCACCTTTGGATGCACGCCAACAAGGGGAGATGGCAGGATTGTCGTTATTGTGTTTGGACCAGGCCAGGACAAGATTGTTTCTGTATTTGCAGAGGTGCTTGGAACGCCCTGTCGGATACGGAATGGCTTTGACAAAGTCTCGGCCGACGATTCTGGCTTCGTCGTGGGAGTCGCAGCAGGCGAAGCAAATGGAGATGTCGCTACAAGGAATCAAGACCTCGTCGTTGCCATAAATACTCACTGTGTGAATCTAGGGATGCCCCCCGACATCCACCTCTCTGCCAATTGCGACTACGAATTCCTCTACACCGAATCATCCTACCTGCGTCGCGACCTGGCTAGGTTTATCTCTTTTACACTGGGTCAGATCAACTGTCACGAAGCTCTTGTGGCAAAGCCAAGAACATACTTCATTTCTACAACCTTCCCAGACGTCCGCGCCGCCCTGCCTAATATCGATATTCTGACTGTAGGCGCAGATGCGGTTGAGATCCGTGTCGACCTACTAAGAGAACCGCTTAGCGAAGGGAGTTTCTCAGAAGTTCCTAGCCTTAGCTACGTTGGTGAACAACTCATGCTGCTTCGTCAGCGAACAGAACTTCCCATCATCTTCACCACCCGATGTATCAGAGAGAACGGAAGGTTTCCCATGGATAGGCCAGAACTATACTACGAATACCTATACCGCGCGATCCAGTGGGGTGTAGAGTACATTGATGTAGAGCTGTGGCTCCCGGAAGAAATACGCAAGAAGCTATATGACCAACGAGGCAACTCTCGCATCATGTCGGCATTCCATGACTTCTCAGGATCCTTCCGATGGCCATTGCCGTACGCTCAGGAGGTGTTTGAGAGGTCTATACCTTATGCTGATATCATCAAAATGATTGCTATCATCAATGAACACAATGAGAATTTCGAACTTGAGTATTTCCGCTCCAAAATGCGTGCTGAATATCCCAACGCACCACCCTTTTCTGCCGTCAACATGGGTGAGGTCGGCCAGTTCTCGAGAACTCTGAACCCTGTCTTCACGCCCATTACTCACCCACTGCTTCCTCTCATAGCGGCTCCTGGTCAGTTGAGCGCCGCCGAAATCAACGCAGCGCTTTCTCTACTAGGCCAGCTGCCAAGAAAGCGTATCTATGGAATCACCAGTGCATTGTCACGAAGCGCTACCCCGCAAGCCCCTTTCTATGAGAAGTGTATCAACGAGTTAGGCCTTCCGCACCAATTTGCTGTCGTCGAAAGGCACCCCAACAACCCAAAGAGCATCGAAGCATGGTGCAACCAGAAGCATTTCGGAGGCGCATATCTCAATCCTGGCCTGCCTCATCATACATTGATAAAGACTAGCCCTTTCTTCGCTGGTCTAAACGGAGGTAATGGCCCAGTACTGACTGAGGCTGCTCGTGTTATCGGAGTTGTAGATACCATTGTGGTTCAGTCCGGCACACCGTCCAGATCATCTTCCCCTGGTTCAATGCCATCAAGTCCGCGTCACCGACAGAGTGACTCGGTTGAATTGAGTAGCCAGTCTGGCCTGGGATCAGCAACCTCTCTTGTATTCGATAACGCTGGCTGGAAGGGTATACTCAGTACACTGACACGCGATCTGGCACCGTCTGCGTATTTCGGCCGCTCAGCTGTTGTTATGGCTTCATCTTCAGATGACGCAGCCCCTGTTTTCTTCGCCATGAGAGCACTCAAGATATCCAGGATCTACACGGTCGGTTTCCGCACACCAATTAGTCTCGCCCGAAACGCACCTCCGATCGAACCTTTTATCAGTCTCGAGAGTCTCCAGCGTGCCCGATCCGTGGAGAACGACAGCGCTCCCTTCGTCATCGTGTCGGCGCTTGGTTCGGATAAGAGTCACCTGGTTGGCATGTTACTGCGAGCATTTGGAGGGGTTGGGCCCAAGGGAATCGCAAATACCAAAAAGGTTTTTCTTAATCTGGCTGATGGAGCTGGAAGGAAGAGCTCGGATCCAGGACTGGTTGCTGAGAAGAACGGGTTCGCTGCTTATGGGGCTGACGATGTTGCCGCGTTCACAACCGTTGAAAGTCTGCGGTTACTTGTTGGGCAAAACGTGCCTTACAGTTTTGTAAGACTGGCAAGTGGAAGTCACCGATATGGAGCTTGAATCAGATTGGGCAATCCATAACGACCATCTGCAAAGCATTACACCCGTTCTTTGTCATAGAGAACAGCTCGCAAGCACGAGACTAGCCCATCTGCCGTCGTCGTTCTCAAAATAGGAGTATCTACAAGAACAGGCCGGACACCCGACTCGCCCCGAGTCAAAGGGGGAATGATGTCCACGAAACTCTGAACCAGCCGGCTGAGAAACAAGGAACCTTCCCCGGCATACCCACGACAAGCTACCCCGGCGCCAAGTGCCAACTATCACTCAGGCCACTTGAAAACCCTTGTGGCAGTTTTCCAACACGGAGAGTCTTGGCAATGCCAGGCTCATCGCGGCTTGCGCTCCAGTAAGAGGGGACTTGAGTGAACCGAGCCAACTAAGGCGATAAATCTGACTGAAGGTCACGGTGACATCCAGACGTACGTCGATCTGGTACACAGAAGACCCCAGTGAACAGGCACAGGGTCGACACAGAGTGGGCTAGTTATTGCAACGGTTACGGCGTGACGCCTCGTCACCACCAATTTAGCCCCGTTGACACCCACAGGCAGAAACTTGTGGTGTTATTTTTCCGTTATGGACCTGCCAGATCTGTGGTTCCTATCTTACTGTGCGCTATACACATCTAAGTATAGACAGGCCCTTGTACGATTCACTTTGATATAATTACGGATGTATACGAGAACCAGTGGACTGGAAGTCCCCTATATGACAGTGGAATATTACTTAGACGCTTCTGGTAACTTCAACCGAAGCTTGAATTGATGATAATATTCAAACTCTGTTTCTTTTTTTCTAACTCCAGCGCCTTATGAGTTCGGTGTGGGTTCACTCAAGAGTGTCATTCCATTGCCATCATTTAACCACAGCAGGGCTCAGAACAACAACTGTGTAAGATCCCCCCAAACCCTTGTAAACAGCCACGGCACCCCTCTGCAGAGAATGTCTAGACCCTCGATGAGAAAGGATTGGTCGCTGTGAGGATCAGGGCGCTTGGTTGGGATGCCTTCACCCTGGTCAATGACTGTAGCCGCCAGCGGCGTCGTCGGCATTCGTAAACATCGGGATATGTCAACTCTCCAACTTCCCTGATTATCTTAGACACGAACAACTGTTTTCTTTTTGTGGTAAGAGACGGAAATCAATCACTATATTACGGGGGCAGAGCAACAACCGAGTTTGAAGGTACCTGACATGAGACAGTATATCGAATTAAAGGGTAAACGTTGCCAAGTTCACACAACATGTCTGACGTTGGAGAGATGACAGGACGCCTGCTGGTGACCAGGGGTCAACCGAATTACTTTTTTTCTTCGTTTTGAGACACCCTGCAAACCATAGAGCTTGAGTAGGACTCAACAGCGAAGACAAGAAATAGCCTTTTCATGTATCAACTGATTTGCAGATTGCACAGAAAGGCCGAATGCTTAACAGTGGCAGCCAAGCAGCCAATACCAGTATACATAGGTACGGAGGCACTTCTTATCCTTCATTAATAAAGGAAAAACAATTGTAGTTGTGGTAATATTGCAGTACAACCTGAACAGGATTTGGTCACCAAGCATGGAAGCGCGGAGACACCTCACGTGGATGTCATTATGTGAGTGAGTGTATGTACAAATTACTACGACTGTATTCTTAGGTATGTAGGAGTGATGAGAGATGAGATGAACGAAACAATACCATGCTCCCCCGGTTTTAGCAAGTTCAGATGATTACGAGAGGACCCTCCCGCGCGTGCATCTCAACAGGGGACGCACTCCAAGTCATAACACCACACGCGTGGCCAGTACCAGATTGTTCGCCACAGTAGATTACCTCGACGTGAGCCACTCTGCACCTCTCTTGGAACAGGGAGGCGTTCTAACGCTGCAAGGCAAGAACGCCGGACGTACGTATGTGGGCTTGCTTGCAGAAGTAAACATCTCCGGCATAGAAACTACTAAGGTAAGCGATACGTTTGAAAAAAGGTCCAATGTCGAAATGTATCAGGCCGAGTTCAAAGACTCAAGACCCGTTTTGCTGCAAAGGTCACCGTAACAGAAACCAGTAGGCGAATGAATACGTCAAGGACTCAGGGTCAAAATATCAAATTAAGGTGGTTCAAGGGGGGAGTGGGGATGTGATGATAGCGATACAGTACACATAAAGGCGCAAAAACAAGCATAAGCGCCTTCTCAATAACGATCTGGATCTTAGGAGATGCATGCAAACGCCGCTGTTTATATCCACAGTTCCACACGAGTATGTACGGCTTCGACTCGTCAGTTTTTCTTGGCTTTGGATTCGAACTGGTCACGAGAAACATAACATACGTCCACATGGTGCATGCGGATCAAAGACGTAGTTCAGGTCAAGAGCTACACTCGGTCCTATAGGGTTCGGAGCGAATATGATCGACCTGCCTCAATCGCAGTTCATCGAATAGCACTGCAGATGGCATCACCGGCCAAATGCAGGCACGCATAATTGCCTGACAACAGAGAAAGGCAGCCATACCACTTGGTAACCAAGCGAGGCCACGGCCCCGGGACACCATGTAGGTCGCAGGATCGCCTTCTGGGTCCATTCTCAGCGTATTCTCCAGAATCCAACGTTCGTTACAGCCCAACGCCTGTAGTTTCAACTACCGTGTTGACAGATCCTGACAATCGTAGGTACCTGAACTTTGCCAGAGGCAGGCTGGAGAACCTCCACATGTTGGTGGAGAACGAGACCACTCAGTATGAGCTTTAGGAGCTTTCGGCCTGTATGCGTCCTGTGGCCGATACCCATCGTTGTATATGTAGGTCAATACAGAAGAGTTGTTGGCTTGAACTGGACCCGGAGGATGCGTCCGAGCCGGTGCTAAGCTAACCCAAATGCCTTGACGAACTATAGAGCAAAACTGAACGGTGACCGTAAGGCGGCTCTTGACAGGGAATATCCTGAATCTGATGTGCCAGGATATTTCGTCCCATTTTGTTTGTGGTCTTGGCCCATATGGATACGCTGGTCAGGACAGACAGTAATTGGGCGATTTGTAGAAGCGTGGCGAGAAAGGGCCGGACAATGATAAGTAAAGGTGAGTTGGCGCTGTTTGAAAGCTCATACTACGCAAAGGGCAGGATACGATGCAAACACCAATTCTGGCTGCCTGGCCGGCGTCATGTATGCTTTCGCCTCTTCTTGACTTTCGTATCTCGAAACTTGTTGCCGGCTGTTATTCGAACTACCATCGGAGTTGACTCTTCAAGTCGAACAAGGGCAAACATCAAGATGTATGACCTAGTAAGAATACGACGGACAATGGGCTGCCAGCTTCCTGTCATCAATTCTTGTGAAGCTGATAGGCTGGGTGTTTGAATCTCAGACGATGAGCCAGAGGCGACAGGTTTCATGTTTAGGTGAATCGCTTGACATTTTCATCGAGTGTATATTAAGCTGCTAGCTTGATCTATGTTCCGCCAGATTCAGTAGCAACCGAGTGTGAATGGCTAAATGGTTCGATAATACGTACGTACCGTGTGGGAATCGGCTCCCGGGGTAAAATAGAGGACCATGCCCACTGGAGTCGAAAAAGGGCAGAAGCCGGCATTGAGATACCTGCTAGATTTGTGCCTTGTACTTCTGGAAGACGATGGCGCCAATCTTGGTCATTCGCCAAACTGACAGCTGTGGGCACTTCGCAAGCCGGGAACTTGTTGGGCTTAGCCTATTATTCCATCTTGACTACGTAAAACGTAGGCTCGGCATTGGAGATGCAACGCCGGGTGCATTGGCCAGCCTTAATTGTGAATATCAGTTTGCATGGCGTCGTAATATCACATGCGGTACTATGTACTCTGTACTGTACAATACCTCGACGGACAGGGCACAGAATCGAGGCGAGGCCTAGTGTAACAGCTAAAGCCACTTGAACGTGTGACAAGGACCCCGGCAGATCCATCACCAACTCCAGGGGCGTGAAACGGACTAGAGACCGAATCGGGGTAAGGAATCCGATGCTGAGACCTATGAAGAAGGCACACACCAAGCGCCGATACTGACCAGGTCGTTAGCCTCATGATAACTTCAAGCTCACACTCAAAAGTGCCAGTATAGCAATGAAGCAGTAGATGATGATCTGGTTCACGCTAATGATTGTTAACCTAATCAATAATCATAAGGAGCAAGATGGAGATCGATGGGTCACGAACTCGTGCATGTCATGCAACCCTACTCACCTACTCTGTGCAGAGTCCGCAAGATATGCCTGTCGATGCCCCACATATGCACGTCCGATTGCTTGCCATGTTAATGTTATGTATTCTGCTTTTGTCTGTCTAGAGTTTGATTGTACAGACGATCAGATTACAGTGTTATATGTGAGACATATGGAAGTCCAACGTATAAACGAACAAGACTGCAAATGCAGATTATAAGGACGTGTGGTATTCGATAGCTTTCTGCTCTGTAGAAGGGGCTCAATTGTAGTGTTCAAACCCCTCTTAGCTCCAGTGAGCCACTCTACCCTGTGGGCATCTCCTCAGGCGGAGCATCTTCGAGCTATCGCGTCTCGTTCGGAGCTCGATGCCTTATATACAGTGCTAAAGTGTTCTCAAGAAAACGCAGAAGTATCCTTCCTGTAGCCGGGGTATCCAAAAAAGGAATTCTGGCAGAAAACCGTTGCGGTAACGGCCATGGAGTATTTGAATAACTCGTGGCGTTTGGGGTTGGTAATACCAGTGGTTATTGACCCGCTATTCCTTCGACTGACTCTTAAAAGCTTAGATAGTGTAATCCGCTCGTAATTCCGGAAGTAATGTGCACTACCCAGGTAGTTCCCGTTGAAGACCCGCAACATGAGCAGCCCCAAGGGGCACAGGAGAGTTGGTGATCCAAAGTCAGGGGCGTGGCTACGTGAGAAGATCTCGTCTGTACCGTTACACTCTAGGGCGAATGAGATAATACTACGTAGTTAGTTGAGATTTGCATATCCGTGTGAAGGCTCGATAGAAAAACCAGTCTGTCGGTGGAAGGGACCGATGACCCAGGTAGCCAAGCCATGATTGACAGTGTCGAGGTAGTAGCCCGTACGGGAACAAACGCACTGTAACTTAGGAGAGCATACTATTGATAGGGGCCCCAGGATGATGCACGCAAGTGATGAATCTGCTCGTCAGATGTTAAAAGTCAGGATGAGACGTGATACCAGGATCTCGACGAGCAGTCTGTCGTTGTAAGCGGAGGCGAGGGGAAAGAAGCCGGATTGGATGCTGGTGAACCTTGATTCCTGGATAAGGCCTTTTCCTCTCTACTCGCGAGAGGAGTGACGACATATTGGGTTTGTTCTGTTCTGTTCTGTTCTATTGCTACTCGCCTTGCATGTTTGAAACAGTGTATGCAGGTACGAGCTTGTGGTGGGTAGAAAAGCTCAATGCGATGAATGCGGTACGACGCGAAGCTCAAGACGGTTGACTATGATATCAACTTTAGGTTGTGACAGATTCTCTTAGATCCTGGATCGGGAGTTTCAGGCTCACCGAAAAGGCACGAACAGATCTAAACCTGCCTATCGCATCTTTCCAGCTCGTCCGCTCCTTCGGCCCCGTTCTTTCCTTGCTGTTAGAGATGCCCCTGCCGCCCCAGTTATGGGAGCCCCAAACAACACGGTTCCCGCTATGCTTAAGCGAAGTGTCCGCTAAACCAGGAACAACCTAGAACGCCCCCTCCCTAGATTGCAGCTTCCCATTTACACCGGCTGTTAGGCCCTTCTTTCCTTCATCAGAACCGCCATGTGTCAGCGGAAGCCACTATGTGCAGAAAGAAGCAAAAGCTTGGACGGCGGCCACGAAATGACAAGCAGTAACTAACATGGGCAAGAACAAGCTTGGACTGTTTCTAGGTGCCCTTCCATTTTTCGCCTTGACGTTTGACATACCATCAAGGGTTATCATCTAGGTAGGTAGGCTCCCAGCAACTCCACACACCTACACTGGAACATTAACAGAGCGAAGCTTTCTCACGACTCGCCTGACCTCCATGGTCCATACGTACTATCCCAAAGGGCTTGGTCCCTACCGATACATGGTGCCTTCCGCGGAGACCCGTTGGCTTGGGCCCGGCATTGGCCTTAACCTTTGATCAAAGCCCCTGTTTAGCCTCAGCTTGTGAAGTCGACAAAGAGCGACGGAGGAGTCGCTCATGCTCTAAAAGCAACGATACTTTTTCGGCGGAATCGAGAAGACAAAAGCCGTAATAGGGCATATCCCAGCTGGAGCGGCACCCTGCTGCTCTGGCTGTTACAGAATTCAGCAGTCAGGCAAGCCGCTATCACAAATCGTGAGATGAAATGCTTCCAATCACTTCCAATCGCTGCCAACCATGTCCCTGCTACTTTCGCTAATGGAAGCCCGAGTTTCTGGTTATGGAACTCCCTTTGGACCCGCATGGCCATGTGTCCCTGGCACAAATGAATAGGTAGGAATGTACATACATACATACGTACGTGTTGTAAGTACTGGCCCTTGTCAATCTGGTGGCAACCAGACGTCTAATCTGGCACAATCCATACAAGGAGCCCGGTTTCTAGGGCTCTAGAGCCGCTATGTGAGAACAAAAGAAAAAGAAGAAAAAAAGGAGGGACTATGAGCGTACGTTTGGAATGAGGCCGAGCACGGGGCCCATGGCTTGATCAAGTCGGCGTATCCCATACCTGTCCAGCATCAAACAGTAGATGCAGGAGAAAGCAGACAGGATCGACAGAAACCTCCGGCCAATGCTACACTTGCGAGAATATCAAAGATGAACGGCGTCAGGGCATGCAATTCCCCGGTTTAGTGCTTTGGGGGGTGTATTTGGGTTACTGCTATTTGGGGGTGATTAGTCTGCTGCATCTGTTGGGGGTGACCACGTTCTCTTCACTACTATCGGTTTGTCGTCTAGTCTAGGTGCTCTGCGATGCTGTAGGAAAACGTGCTTTCTGCCTTTTAAAGGGTTGCACTGGTCCTGGCTAAAAATTCACCAGAGCCATGCCTGTCGGGCTACTCTGATCGAGCCAGCATTGAAGAACGGCGTCCACAAAGGGATTCCAATCTTGACCTCCGTTTCCCCACCTTGTTCAATCCCAACATCGACACCACCATCATCATTCATGCCCACACCCCAGTCCTGTCACTAGCCACCTCCACATTGGCAACGACCAGAATGAGACCGGCGACTGGGGTTCGGGTCGGGTCAGTCGTTCAATTCTGGGTCTCCGAAGTTATTATACTACCATGCTGGCGCCCATCTGCTACAGCGACTCACCTTACTTCAAGGCTCGATTTCCTCCTTCCATTTCCGTCTTTATCTCTGTTTATGTCACTGTGAATTTTGGCCGAACACCGCCTTGTTTACACCATCTTTAACATCGCTGATAACTCGCAAACAATCTGTACCAACGAACTGAGCTCTGCAGGCACACGCTCTGAAGAGAAGAGTGCTTGAACGTGACGGTGCTTGGAATGATCAACGACGTTTGACTTGACGCAGCATTTCAACATATCCTTGTCTTTTCCTTTCAATTTTTCTATTTGCGACAGCGAACTTCATTTAAACGGCAACAAGTTACGCACGCAACCCGTCAAATCTCTACCTCGACCACCACACTCGTTTTCGTCAGTTAAGGCATGACCACTTCCATGTACGACGCAATGAACGTTCCTCATATGACTGGAGTTCACCCCGTGGCTATTTCTAGACCCCAGGTTGGGATTGAACGCCTTCCTACTAGACGCATGAGCAATGAACCACGGGAATCCATGAACTGCAAGTCATGTCGAAAGCGCAAGGCAAGTCACACCATCGGATCTCAATTGTCCTGAATCTAACTGGCGATGCAACAGATCAAGTGCAATCGACTTCGACCATCTTGCGAGGCTTGCCAAGTTTTTCAATGTCCCTGTGTTTATGGTAAGATAATCCCAAAGCGATGCCGTCGCGAACAACTTTCTTGCCACTGCTTTGTTGAGTCTATTAGTCCATCAACGTATGCTAATTCAGACACAGATGCTGTGCCTAAGAAACGTGGACCGAAGACAGATGTTTTGGAAGCACTTTTGAAAAGGGTAGATGGACTTGAGGCAAAGTTGAGGGAAAAGGGCGAGGACGATGTGTCGCTTGCGACCCCAAATCTGCCTGAAGTTGGGGATGTGGAAGCAACTGGATCTGGTTCTCAAGCTATTGAGGCTGGAAAGTCGGTCGAGAAACGTGCTGCAGTCGACCCTCGCGCCTCTCCGGTTGATGCTGGCTCGCTTTCCCCAGTGGCTCGGTTTGTTTCTCATGTCTGTCATCACGTTGGCCGCATAACTAATCCACTCCTCTAGGGATTCATCACCCCCTCCTGCCCAAGCCGAGGTTCTTCTTGACACTTATTTCGCGAGATTTCATGGCAAACCATATTACATCGTCGATGAGTCTTCGATTCGACAAAGACATCAACTCAACCAGCTCCCAAGATTCTTGTCTTTTGCTATTTCGGCGGTGGCGGCGAGGTACGTTTCCCCTCAATAGCACGGACCCCCAGACTGACTCTTCTTAGACATACTACCGACGCCAGTGGACATCAAGTAGCTGCTAACCTAAGTGAAGACTTCGCAGCACGGGCTAGGC
Source organism: Fusarium palustre (assembly GCA_014899045.1). Taxonomy (NCBI): domain Eukaryota; kingdom Fungi; phylum Ascomycota; class Sordariomycetes; order Hypocreales; family Nectriaceae; genus Fusarium; species Fusarium palustre. Next base: position 82,124 of record JAAVUH010000136.1, on the reverse strand, counting down.
GGGAAATTAATATCGACGAACCTTCGATAGATGGATTACAAGCACTTTTGTTGCTAGTTAGTGCCTTTACGGCAACAGGCAAAGGGAAGAAGGCTTACATGCTCATGAGTAAGAACTGATGCTATTCTCAAAGCGTTTAAGGGTGTACACTAACAAGTTCAAGCGAGTGCCACCGGCATGGCGATGGCGCTCGAAATACATAAGGAAACTGACAGTCAGGCGCGCATGACGCCAGTCGAACGAGAGATGCGACGCCGATTATTCTGGACTTGTTATCTACTTGATCGATTCCAAGCAACTGGCTCCAAGAGACCGAGCCTGATCAGCGACAACACCATCATGTTACGCCTTCCATCCTGGTCCCCTAACTCGGCTTCCCTCCCTGTCGAAGGGGAGTTCTTCCAGACTGGATCGAACCTGCAGTACTTCCAAGGCAGCGACAAAAAGCCTCAAGGAAGTATGGGCATGCTCATTGATATCACGCGCGTTCTTGGAAACACAAATCGGTATTTAGCCGCTGGTGGCGTGAAAGCCGACTCCCACTTTCCCTGGCACACATTGTCTACCATTTCTAAGATTCGCCAAGATCTTGATGTTTGGGCGTCTGGAACCGAAGATGCATTCTCAAACCTAGGCACACTGTTCAGACAGGCCGATGGGACCATACTATTGCTCAGCAAGCTCATTTACCATCTTGTTCACTGCCTGATCTACAGACCATTCCTTCCCATCGATCTAGCAGAGCTGGCTGAAACAGGACAGCATCAGTCATGGCAGATTGAAGCCACCAACATGTGTTTCCTTCATGCTAATGCAATTACGGAGTTGATCCAACTTGGGAAGCAGTCAGCAATCGTTGACTGGCCTGCATTTGTGGGATACTGTGTCTGTACAGCAGGTACGGTTCATGTTCACGGCACCCACTACAGCCAGCAAGGAAGTCAAGGAGAGGTCAATGTCTTCAGCTCTGCAGCAGAGTTCCTCTCCAGTGAGATGCAGTTCCTTGACGAGCTCCGATACGCCTGGGCCACAGTACAGCATCAACGCGAAACACTACGGGACATCAGCCACGCTCACGGAGAATTGGTGAAGGCACTAGCGCGCAGCTCAATGCGATACACACCTGGATTCCACAGTGAAGACTTCTTTGATCGTTACTCAAACATAGGGGGCCCTGGTGGTCCATCTTTCAGATTTGATGCAGCTAATCTCCGTCTTTCAGACGTCGGAGTTGACATGGGTGCCGGACCGGCGGCCGTGGGAACGCTACGAAACGTCGATAGGCCCCAGCGTCCTAACCTCAAACGCAAGAACACAGCACCGCCCGGTCCTATCAACCGCAGGCGACCTGATGTGAAGGTGATCTCAAGCCTCGCGCCCTCTGCCACAGGCCTTCCTACGCCAGGCACTGCCCGCCGGTCGTTTTCATACGCACCCGGGGGGATGCCGCATTCATCACCTGGTCTCCTTGCAACCCCTACATCGCTTCCAGGTCACCATGAAAACCATGATATGTATACTATGCATGAACACATGAGCGATACAGCTTCGAACAACGCTGCAGTTGCTGCAGCCGCCGCTGCGGGTTTCAATATGTCGCCTACGCCACATGGTGTTTCATCTCACCACATGCACCAGATCGGCGGTGCACCTTTTAGCCCACCATATAGCTATGGCTCCGGATCGAGCATTACCAATTCTGGCCCGGGTATGATCAATGAGGCCAACGGGGGCTATGACGCAATGTTTGGAACAGTGCCGACGAATGCTTTTGGCAGTCCTGCTGTCTGGCAAGCCGACGACAGCCATAGCAAGATGCATCTTGGGCAGACTAGAGCGGTAGCAGGAAGCCCCGGAGCTCGGAGCAACAATGGAAGCACTGGAACGGGCCAAGGGGAAGAGAAGGATCCGTTCTTGGCCCTTCTGGAACAGCTCGCCGAGAATGAGCACCGAGCTCAAAACGGCCATGGAGGTGATATTGATTTCTTCCTTGGAAACTCTGGTACGAATGTCTGAGCACAGGGTTGAGCGATGGGGAGGGAATGCGTTTGTGTGTCGATTGCGAAAGGTGTTTCAGCTACTTTTGCTCTTCTTCTTCTTCTTCTTCTTCTTTTTTCTCCCCCCACCTTATTTTTCTCTTCTCCATGTAGGGATGTTTTTTGTGTGTGAATGGATATATAGGGGAAATGGTTTAAATTTAGCATGGCCCAAGGATAAGCATTGTGCGGTTTCCTTTTTCAGCATTGGGGCGCAATGGATGGATATTTGCAGCATTTACAGGCGCATAAATGTGGGCGAGTCAAACGATAGTATCATGAGGGCGGGATCCCCAGGAGAAACAATGAGCACTTGATGAAACATCACTGGGGAAAAGCATAGCCTCTGTATATTAGGTCCGACATGATGGGATACGAATACAAAACAAAATGGAAACAAAACACCTCACCTTGCAAATCCTCTACTTAAACTTAAAGTCGTCTGCTCTTAGATATTGTTAGAAACGGTCGGCGTTAAAGATGATGATTGCGTGGTAAACTCAAGAAATATTTCAGGGTTAGCATTGGAGCGCTTGTTGTCGAAGATCATGACCCAAATTGGGCAGCGAGAAGGCACAGATAATGGTATTGTAGCAGTGCTAGCATCTCAGGTGGTAGCGGAGAATCCAACATAGATCGTGCTGCCATTTCCAAGTCAAGTTAGTGTTACTAAAGAAGACGAATCCGAGAGAAGCTGTCTCACTAGCGTGGACAGGCGAGATCTGTCTAACGGTGTTGCATTGCCAGGATCCGGGAGTGATTTACATGTGGGCCTTGAACTTTGGATGATTGATTGTGCATGCCGATGCTAGTGCGCATGTATGTGTGAATATGAAAAGTGCCACGTGAGAGGCAAAATAAGCTTAGACATTGGCTCATATTGGGGCTGACGGCCCGCTGCGTCGCGAATCAAGGGTTCGCCCAGAAAAGAATAAGAAAGCGAGATTTGACAGGGAGTATGACCTCGACCAAGTGGCTCATCTAGCTAGTACTGGAATAGCGTCTTCTCATCGCCCTGTGATTGGATCGGCTGGGTTCTTGAGCCATGTTTATGCAAAACACTATTATGCATTCTCACGTACCTAGACATAGCCAGTACCTGAGTTATGCTTTTATCTATGCAAGGGCTCGAATAGCATAAATCAACCCTAACACTTTTGCTACGCTCAGGTTTCACAGCATAGACTACTATCTAACACTCCGATCTGATCAGTGCATAGTGGTGACGGATCGCCCAGTGTAGGCTGAAGCTCTGGCACGTATTGTTTTGCTACGCTCACAATATGTTTCTAAAGAAAAACATATACATTCTATCATCGTATAAAAGGTCAGTGCTGTGCAGCAAACAATGTTTGAAAACAATGTTTGAATCATTGTCAGTTACGCCTGCGACATCTACTGGTACAAACTCTAAAAGGGCGCTAGGCCCATGCATTGTCTACGGCCGAGTCATTGTCCATGATCAAAACACAAAGCCGAGCTACCTAGAATAGACCACTCTTCAAACCGCTAGAAACACCACGTCAAACTCTAAAATGTTACCTCAAACACCCTGGACGCCTCAGCTCTCATGCTTCGCCGACACCTTCGTTTTCCGTCACCACCACCCTTGCCTCTTCTTCATCGACTCGATCAGCCTCCCACTTGTCATTGGGCGCCTTCTTGCCTGTCAGAGCTTGAAACAGAACGACAACGACACCGAGCGCAGCCATGGCCTGCCAAACGCCTCTGGTAGCACCGGCATAACCTTCGATCGCTATCTCTTGCTCAGCGCGACTTAAATCACCGCCATGGACCAGTCCCGGGGTATTGACAAGACTGGAGACTAAACGTTGTCGATCATCGCTCAATTGTTCACCGCCGTCTAGCTGGAGGAATCCAGTCTCTAGGCTGCCTCTGAGGAAACGGTAGAATATGCCACCCGCGACGGCTGTGCCAAAGCTCGCCCCAGAACCTCGGAACGTGCCCAGTAGGCTGGTGGCAATATAGCGGGTATCGTCATAACTCAGATGGAGAATATGTGCGAGAGTGTAGTTGACTCCGCCGCCGGTCGCGAGGCCGTTGATCAGAACAACGACGACGAATAGAGCCAGAGGAAGGCTGGTAGTACTGATGAGCGACAGCGTATATGTGCTGATTGTAAAGATGACCAGGGCAGAGATGGACGGTAGCCAGAATGCACCATTGCGACGAACGTGGAGCAAGCCGACGAGGATGCCTCCTAGGCCGAACCCTATATTTGTTGGTATCAAGATAGAGCCTGCAGCAGCAGGAGACGAGCCACGGACTGCGAGCATGAAAATTGGCGCGTAGAAGAGGACGCTCCAGCGGGCGATCATGAGGCCTAGCTGGGCGAAACACGAAAAGAGAATACCTGGCGATGAGAGTACCTTGATAGGGATGATGGGGTCTGTGGCTAAATAGGTCTCCACTGCGAGGAAAAGCAAAAGGATGACAGGTGCAAGACAAAGAGGTAAGACCTGGATCTCATCCGCAATTGCGTAGAGGAAGAGGACGATCGACGTAGTCTTGACATGCGAGTTAGTGATTCGTGCTATATCGTGTAACTTGAGGGCTCAGATCTTACCAAGAGTGCAGCCCCTAAATAATCTATTTGTGCAAGTTTCTGTCTAAGAGTGGTTTCGTTGTCGTGCGGTTCCGCAGCGGCAGGTATGCTGATGAACACCCCCAAGCCTGTGGCGATGACAAAGGGCATCTGCCCCCAGAACAATGGCCTCTGAGACAAATTGGTTAACATCCCGTGTCTTCACGAAACACTTAAAGCTGTTTCTTACCCATCCGATGACCGGCATCAAGCCTCCAAACACAATCGCCCCAAAGGATACCCCGGCAGTGAATCCCGCGTTTATCAAACCCAGAACAAGGCCTCTTGATTTCTCACTCGCCAACTCGATCGCAATTATAATAGCAAGGGACAAGACACCAGCAGCACCTGTGCCTGCAATGACTCTTCCAGCAACAAACGCTCCGAAGGAAGTCGAGACGGCACAGATTAAACCGCCTGTTGCTATAAGAGCCGCAATAGGGAGAATGAGGGTTCTGGGCGGGAAGATGGTAGCCAGACGACCTGTTACAGGTGCTAAAGAGGACATTGGGATGAGATAGGCGCCAGTGAACCACATGGCGGACGACCCATGCGAGTCAAATTGAGTAGCGATAGCGCCTTGAATCAAGGTCATGCCAGACATGTTGCATGCTGAGAGCGTGTTACTATGATGGCGAGACCACGGATGAGAATACCTTGGACCAGCGGCCTCGTACCTGTCAGGAAGATGAGAAGCCACAAGCTCAAGCCTATAGCGATTCCTCTGGCGAGTGGGATGTGTACTTTAGATTGAACATCCTCAACATGGCGAGAATTACTATCCTGTTGCGTGTGTAACCGGATGGACGAGCCGGAGCTAGACCTGCCGAGTAAAGGGGTCTCTTCCGTAGTAGTTGACGGCTCGTCACGGACATTAGAGGACGGACCGGACGTGGCGCTGCCGGAGCCGGGGCCGGATGGTCGCACAGCAGAAGCCATGATCTATTCAAGATATCGTGTCTAAAAAGGAGCGAAATAATTAACACCAGAAGTAACTAACTCAATCTCATTGCCAAGCGAGGAAAACAAAAACAGTCTAGATGCCTGTGGAGGTCTAAGGAGTCGTCGTGAAAATGACGTGTGTTAGGTCCATGTTGTTGCCGTAAGTCGCGATGACGTTGGTTATCATGATAAGAAGCCCGGAGCGTGCAGGTCCGAAGCTCCGGAGGCTCAACTACCTACATTGCAACGCCGATAACTGAATCGGGACCCGTTCGACTTGGGTAGATTCAACGCCGAGATCAAAAGGCTAATGCCACAGCCTGCACCAAAGAGAACATCCTACACCGATATCTGTTGAAAATCGTAATGGTTGAGAACATGGGCTGAAAGTGCGGTCAGCAAGGAATGATATTTAATCAAGATCCATTATATGTTTGCTATTGTGCTGTTAAGGAATAGTGTCAGTTTTGACAGCAGCAGGGCTATGCAACTATAGCGCATGAAGCTACACTACAGGGCCGCCAAAGTCTCCTTGGGGTGGTATTTCATAGCATCACGGAGACTCATGCGGTGAACGTTGATTCAAAGTGTTCCTGGCCTTTGAAAGCATCCATATAGGCAGCCTATTGCTAGGCTAGAGCCTAGGTACAGTATGTACAACTGACAACCTATAGTGGAAAAGACCCTGTATCTGTCTCGGTTTTAAGCGCCCCGTGCCACTGCAGGAGATGGAGACAACAGTCGGGGAGTCTGGATTATGGACCACATGCAGATCGTGGAGCATCTAAAGTTTGTGTCCATATTAAGCAGATCATCGACGTGGCAGCTGCAATATTGACCGCTAACATAGCATCATGTGCTCCTGATGCAGATTTTTCTTTAGTGGACGACAAAGATATGCTCAACCAATTGTGGCTATTCGTATGCAGCTGAACAATATCAACATACCATACTATGGATAGCGCTTGTGGAGGCGACCGTTAAAACAGCCCTGCAAAGGAAGAAAAAGTAAAAAAAGACAAGACTGGGCTGTGTCACACGGGAATTATCGGTCAGGGCCATGGCAGACATGCATATTAGCTGCAGATACTATGTATGTGATTTAGACTATCCGTTGTCTTTGCTTTTGCGGTGAAAAGCCGAATTGGCAGCATTGGTTTGGTCATTAGCAGTACCATCCATAATCGAGGGAGGGAAAGCACTTGACATGCAGTAATTAAATCAATTCCCAATTCACACGCGACATCCGTCGAGGGCCGTCCGGCGATCAGAGCTTGGTGAAAGCTTAACAACCCCCCTGTTAAGACCAGAAGTGAGACATGACGTATGAGGACAAACATTTACGAGTTCTAAATGAGGATAAACCATCAGTAGCAACTATGAACTGAGAGAATCAAAGGTGGACAGATTGTAAGAAACCACTCATACAACGTAGTAGAGGCTGAGGGACGGCGGCACGACGGTGCGGAACAACAACCTAGTATCGATCATGTGGCTTGGGTAGATTTGATGACTTGTCAGTACAGCAGCTCATAAGTACCTAGGCTGGAGGCTTGGAGGGATAATGGTGTGATTCAAGATGAAGAGGCAGCGGAGCCGCGGCAATCAATGGGGAAACTAAATAGGCACCGAGATTATTGTCAAGATTGTTGGGCTACTCAATTAGTAGGTGTTGTCATTCTGCCATGGGGGTAGCAAGCTCTTGTCTTGTCGCTGTGTGTTGTATTGCATGGTCTGGTCTATGAATTGGCTGTAACGTAGTAAATTCAATAAAGAGGGTTCAAACTTGAGAGCGGAAGGACCGAAATTGAGGTTATTATGATGTAAAGAAGGAATAAGAATGGTATCTATCAATGAATTAAACTGCAACAAACAAAACAAAAAAAGAGACAAGGACAACGACGATGATGATGACGATTCAATCCACCCAATAAAAGAAGCTACGTGCGTATGTAGTCTAGGTGGACGATCAACCACTCACCCACCACACGTCAGTGGCATCTTTCCCCTCAATTCCTGTGCGCATACCTAGGTTCCATAGTAGGTAGTCAATTGACTCTAGCCCATCATACCCCTCTTTGGGCGACCGAACCCAATCTTCAATCTTCAGCCGAGCTGAACTGCTTGCCCAACAAACAGTGCAGTACATACTGCCAACAGAGCGAGGTACCTTGGACCCTGCCGGTTATCAAAAGTTCATCTTTGAAGAGTTTTTTTCTCAGTCCCGACCCAATTAGCTAACGACAAACGCAACCCCTCATCATCGTCGGACTTTGTTAGCCATGTTCCTAGTTGAGTTTAGGTCATGAATCAATAAGGTAGACCTAAGCTCATAACCCCAGGATTCTTTGCAGTAGGGTACCTGACTGACTCAATTTGAGTCACCTGACCCTCAACCGATAAACTGCCCGGTTTTTACTACTAAGTAACCTGGTAGCCCGGACCGTTCATGTAACACTACAGTACTAAAAGGGACATGTGACTGGGGAAAAGGTGCCAGTTATTATTTTTGGAAAGTCGAAACTCTACTAAATCTTCATCTCAGCTCTCCCTCTTTCTTTCTCACCGTTAGAACTGAACTGCCACGGAGGATTGCCGTTTGACAGTAAAGTACCCATCGCACCCACATCACTAGGGGTGCTAAATTATTAGGCGTTCTCTTATTTAGCTTCCCGCCTGAATCCTGGCGGGGCACTGAGCTGTAGCGATGGGCCTGACTGGACACTCACAGTCGGTGGCTGAGAAACTGCCGCTAAATCCGCTAAGAGAAATCCTCTCCCCGTTTTTTGCGCCGCATTCCTTTCCCACCACAACGACCATCCGGGCGGGTTTTACGGTTACTTTTACTTTTTGCCTGTACAAGGCAAAGACGAATCTAACGGGTCGGGAGGCTTTTGCTTGGCTTTTGCTTGTCTTGATTTTGCTTTTTTGTTCCGCTGATCCTGGAACCGAACCTCGCTAAATCTCTCCCTCACCCTTTCCTGGTTCTGTTTTTTTCTTCTTCTTCTAAACCTACTACCTAGGTATCTTGAAATCGACAATTCTCGTATAGTGACGAGACTACGCCACCGCAATACGCCATCTGACGAGAGACAAGAACAGACAAACTCGCTCAGACCACACCCGCCGGGACTCGACTCGACCATCTTCTTCTCCAATTGTCTCATCCTGCGTTGACCGTCAACTTGTCAAACCAGAGTATTCGAAATTCTAAATTCGCAATCCCCCCCGAAGACATGGCACGTTCGTCCAGGTAGCAACGGCTCCAAGTTTGTCAAGCCAATCAACATCTCACTCTCCATCTGACGAGTGACGAGTCCATGTCTCTTCAAGCTTCAACCTCGACATGTCCGACTCGGCCTCCACCGACGATGGAGGCATTCCCGATCGTGGTCCCGCCGTCTTTGCGGTCACGACGGCCACTCTCGTCCTCGCTACCGTCTTCGTCGTCGCACGAATTGTCTCACGCACTTTCATTGTTAGGAACGTTACCTGGGATGACCGCGTCATGATCCTCGCATGGCTGTTTGCCTTCTTCCTCTCCTTCACCATCTGCTTCGGCGTTCACAATGGCCTCGGACGGCACGACGAAAACATCGACCCTCAACGGTTACCCGCCCTCCGTCGTTGCGAATATGTCTTCTCCATCTTGTACAATCCCGCATTGATGGTCACCAAGACCTCTGTACTCATATTCTACCTGCGATTGGCTAAGCACACCCAAAGAGTACTTCGATTTGCTTCTTGGCTGACCCTGGCCATTGTCAATATTGCTGGTGTTATACTCACTTTTATGAATGTGTTTCAATGCCGCCCGACCCAAGCCGCCTGGGATGTAAAATATGACGATCGCCCGAGTGCAAAATGCATCCCTTTACTGACCGAGTTTATTTGCTCCTCTCCTGTTAATATCGTTACGGATCTGGCCATTCTTGCTCTTCCTATACCCGTCCTCACTGGCATGCGCCTGCCTTCTCGACAAAAGACGATTCTAGTTCTAACCTTTACCGTTGGTATTTTTGTTACGGTTGTCGATGTAGTAAGAATCTACTACTTGCAGCAAGCCATCACAGCACCCACCAGCACGACTTCCGACCCTCAATCGCGTTTTGGTGGGCAAACTGATTTTGCATGGAACGCGTCAAGATCGCTCATGTGGAGCGCCGTCGAAGTCAACGTCGGAATGATGTGCGCTTGCGTACCGACGCTGAAGCCTCTAGTCCTCAAGCTTCTCCCAGCTATGCTCTACGACCCCGATGGAACCAGAGCCAGTACACCTAAGGGACCCAACGACTCGGACTCGCCTTCGACGGGCCATCGCGCCAGTATCCAGCAGCCACCACCCGTGGCGCAATCCAATGCACAATTCCCGCTCAACGCCAACGCTCCTATGAGCGCTATGGAATTTCTGACAACGCCGTTCGATGAGCCAAACCCAACTCGTCCCGTGCAGCGTGCAGCTCAGAGTAACGGGACGTATCAGACATCGACAACCATGACATCTTCTACCGGAACTGTCGAGGGCGTCTACTTTGGCTTTGTGAATATGACAAAACCCAAGAGTATGCTCAAATGTAACAAGAAGGAGTCTTTCAAGTATTGTACGATTGTCTCCATCTTGTTTTTGCTATGGGGCATATCCTATGGTCTGCTGAATACGTTGAACAACGTCATTGCAACCGTTGACAACATGTCCACCCCCGAAACACTTGGCATGACGTCTGTCTACTTTGGAGGTGGTTACTTTTTCGGACCCCTGCTAGTGGGCGAATGGATCCTACGGCGCGACGAGCACAACAGATCGAAACGGCACAAGGGTAACGGCCACGACAGTGTTGGTGGCTTCAAAGTCACTTTTATCGTCGGGCTTTGCTTCTACGGCATCGGAACTGTCATCTTTTGGCCCTCAGCGGTCACCCAATCATATGCAGGATTCATGCTCAGCAACTTTGTCGTTGGCTTTGGTCTTTCAATCCTAGAAGTCGGCGCAAATGCGTTTTTGATACTTTGCGGACCTCCCGAGTATGGAGAAACCCGCGTGCTCATGGCCCAGGGCATTCAAGGCATTGGCAGTGTCCTCAGTGGCCTCTTGGCCCAGAAAGTCTTTTTCAAGGGTATCGTTGAGCAGAACAACGCAACCAGTATGACACTCATCAATGTTCAATGGACTTATTTGGGAATTACGCTGCTTTGCGTCGCCCTTGGTCTCTTCTTTTACTATATGCCCCTTCCCGAAGTCAGCGATCGTGAGCTAGAGCAATCTGCCACGCATCTTCCCATAGATCCCCAGAAGAAGAGAAACGGTCTGCAGCTACGCACCTGGAGCCTGATTTTGGCTGTCCTTGCGCAATACACCTACGTTGCTGCCCAAGAGTGTTTCAGCATTTATTTCCGCAGCCTCATGATCTCCATACTTCCCAATCAACCCAATACCGGCGAGGAAGCTGCACAAGGCGCTAGCGACATTCCCAATCCCGACAAGCCACCCGGTATCAGCCTCTCTATACCCGACTACCTTCTTATTGCGCATACCGCCTTTACAGTATCTCGCTTCATGGCAGCAGGCCTCACATATCTTTCTGTATACCGCTCCCGCTTCCCCCGGCCTCGCACCATTCTCACCGCCTGCATCGCTGGGTGTTTCCTCTTCGCCCTTCTTCCCGTGGTTGTTCGTCCACCCAACCCCAACCTTCTTGTTATCCCGATTGTCCTCTTCTACTTCTTCGAGGGACCTATATACCCCCTTATTTTCGCTATTGGTCTTCGCGGCCAGGGTCGACGCACAAAGCGTGCTGCTGCCTTTATCACCATGGGTAGCTCTGGTCCAGGATTCTTCCCCTTTGTCATGTACGGCATCATCAAGCACGGAGGAACTGTTAAAATGGCTTTCGTTGTGGTCATCGTCCTCCAGGCCGTTGCTATGTCATATTCAATATTCCTTCAGTCCGTACGCGATGCGAAGCGAATGGTAGATCCTTGCCCTGCAGTACGAGATGCTCTCGGGCAGCCTGACGAAGAGATGCCGTCGCCCATGGAGACGGTAATGGCAGACCGAGCACGTCGACACAGCACAGTCAGGGCCAAGTCTCCAGGAATTTTGGGAAAAGTGTCCCAAAGCACCAGAGTCATAGGTGCCAAGTTTCTCAGCTCTCGTCGTCGCTCTTCACAGCCGTCGATACAACAATGCGAGGACAGTCGCGATGACGCACCGCTTTAATTAATGTTGATGACTTTTAAAACTTCGTCCCTGTTTGTTTTTATACTTGATTAGTTTCGGGGCTTTTGGGCCCAAACAGCGAAAAAGGGAGGCGTCAGGTCGGGCCAGTGACGAATGAATTGTTTTTCGGATGCTATATACCCAACACGTCCTTATCACGGAGGGACATTGGTACATACTTTTACATAGTTTTAGTTTTCTCAACAGTATATTGTATAAGAAGTCCTGCTATAGTAGCCGGTGCTTCACAGAAGCACGGTGGCACAAAATTTTGAATAGCTTTCCTGAAGCTATTGGCCACTTTTCCATGTATTGTTCGTCAAGTGAATCCTGGGCAGTCTCGTCACAATATGTATAAAAGTCGACCATAAAAGCGTCGTAACGACATGACAAGGGCTTTTCGGGGGAGAAAAAGAACTATAAAAAAACCATCACCAACCAAATTTCTCCAGATGCAACTCGACGCCCGCTCCGTTATCGATGATAGCATCAGCTGCAGCATTTTGAACGGCCGACATGAGTGTTTTCGGCCCGCAGCCCATGACTAGCACACGTTTGTCTGATGGTGTACTTTCTACACTTTCCTTAACCAGGGAAGCAATGTCCGGCCTCCCGGAAAAAATTACAGTGTCACCTGAGGATGATGAATGGACCATAACCGATGTGGGCGATGAAATACCATCTTTCTCGAGGTCAGGCGATGACCTAGTAGCTGTATCGGTACTGGTCTGAGTGATTACTTCTTTTTTGGGGTCAGGATCGATGAAAGTGCTGCTAGAAGACGTATTGGAAGAAGTGGAAGGTTGTCTGTGGGGAACGTTTTCGGTTGCTGAAGCGCGCGTTACATATATTTTTGTAGAGACACGGTGATCTCTGTGTAGGGTATCGAGGTGTTGGGCAAACCAAGAGAGGTATGCTGTAGTCATGTCAGAATTGTTGTACGCCCAACTTCTGGATGCAAAACCTACCTTGGTTTCTGATCATCCATAAAAACTCCATAATGACCTCTGTATTCCTGTCCAGCTTCTTGAGCATATCTAGAGCCGCGCCAACTGTAAAGCTGGCGCCGCTGCCTCCAGCTATCAGCATGACCTTGTCATACCCCTTAATATCGGGCAGGGTACCGTAAGGACCTTCAACTGATGCTTTTAGTTTGATTCTGGGATTTTGAAGCGCATAGCCATGCAACCTTTGTGTAAATCCATCATGTGCTGCGACGACAAATTCTAGGGGATCGACTGCAACCATTGTGAATGGATGAGTCTCGAGGGCGCGCACGGCTGGAACCCAAAGGAAGCCGTGCTTTCCAGAAGCAGACATCAAAGGAGCTTTTGCGAGTGTTACACGAGTCCCGCCATTGGGAAGAGGCGTGAGTGTGACAGTGTTGTTGACGCCGTTGGCGACTAGACGACCAAAGCGAACAATGCGCCCGACAGCCCAGATCCCAGCAGAAATGCAGACGATATACAGAACCTTCTTGCCGGGCTCTGGTTGATGGAGACCAGTTATTATAATGGCGAGAATCCAGAAGCTGATATGGATGTAGTAGAATAACTCGTACCACCAGGCCCGAAGGACAGCGCCTGCGAAGGAAAGTACGAGGAAAGAGCCTAGCGCAACCATGCCAAATATTTCTTCCTTTACGAGCAGGCGTTTGAGAAAGTTTTGGGACCCGAACACGGCAGTGTAAGTGCTTGCGTGTAACATGGAAAATATGAGGGTGGTATAACCTGCAATGCGATGGAGGATGTTCAGGCGCTCATAGGACGAGGCTATTAGAATAACGATCGGCGTATTCTTGAGGGAAAGGACGACAACAATGAGTAGGTTGGCAATGGCCATCCTACATCGAAGTGTTAGCGCAAGATAGAGGCACACGAATGGATCACGTACCACCCAGTTCGAGAAGCTACATTGAACAGGAATGGCATGTTCTCATTATCCAAATATGTAAAAGTGACGACGGTGTTGATGATGAGGTACCCGAGAATCACAAAAGTATATCCTCCTGATGGTAACCCTGGGATGTTTCCAAGAGTGGGAGCTCTCATGTGTCTGCTCACTTGTCAATCTCTCAAAATCCACGAGAAAATAGGGTAAGGTCTGACCTAAATATCGCCGTGACGTTGCCTGGTCTGCGTGAGGCACCTAACTCGACACAGAGTCTCCTAAGGAGGATGAATATGCAGATGATAAGATAAAAGCTGGTCATAGCCCCGGCAAAGAAAGTCATAGCGTCGTAGTTCATTTGCTGACGACGAGCAAGCTTGGCGAAAAACGCCGGATCTGAGTGGGAAGAGCGGTTCACCATGATGGGATTACAATGTGAGGGAAGTTCAGGAATGAACTAGGCAAGGCCTTCCGATGATGGAAAGGAGAGAGCGGGGGGTATGTCAAGCTGAAAGAATTGCCGTTGACTTGATCCTGTACCAAGTGGCACAAGAAGAGACGAGCGTGATGAAAGATATCAAGGAGTGCATCGGTGTATCAGAAACAACTTCCGAAGTAGTACGATAATGTCCTAATTTGATGGTGTGGTAGATGCTTGAAAAGAGAGTAAGGTCGGGGGTCTCTTTACCTACTTGTTCCAATAGTCTAAGGCTGTTTCCAGATCCTGGACCAACGATTTCATGCCACAGAGTGTAGAAGCTCAAAACTTCATAAATGTTGTCAAAGAACAAAAGTACGGATATCCTCCGGGCATTGTGGGACAAGTAAGCGAAGCATGTGAAGACATCCAGCTGGATACTATATATGCAGCTGGAAGGATTTACACATCTTGTTCGGAAACAAAGTATGCGTGATGATAGTAAAAGGTGATGTGAGTTATCATGTGTTGGGACAAACCGGCAGCTAATGTGAATTGTGACTTAGCGAACGGCTTGAGGTGGGCTGACAGCATCTGAATAGAGGCACAACATTGCTCAAGTGAATCGCTACAGACAGCCATAGAGATGAATAGACTGTCGACCTTCAAGAGGTATTCACGGCCCAGTCCTCTGTCAGCATATGAGGTGCTCAAGTGTTTGAGGCTGAGACTGTACTTCCATCCAAAACCCTTGCCCGAGGATTACTTGGCTGTAGTGAGATATGAAAGTTTAATTCATAACCCTATAATAGACGAACGCACTTTTGCATATCTCAAGGTCTCTGATGAGAGCGAAGTTACTGATATACCGATCCAGTCTTTTGATCGTGATAGGAGCTACCGTAAACCCAGCACTGGGTTGGTTGAGCGGATGTAAAAGTAACAAAACGTGTTTCCAAGTTTCGTTTCCTGTCTCGGCGAAAGCAGATTGCTCTGAACAATCAAATTAATCGGGCGTGCCCAGACTGTTACAACAGGCAAGGGGAGATGCAAGTACCGTGGCCGCAAATGTCTGCACAAAGGCGCCACGTGAGGTTTTGGAAGTTTCAACCTTGTTTGTTCTCTCATTCTCTTGAAGTCCCTTTTGCCATAGCTCTCACAACGTGATAAAACTTGGCTTTCTGAAATGAACCGAGCGACTTGTAGATAAAGATATCCACTGGCTCGGTGGCATCGTTATCATGCATTCGCGAGATCCAAGCCCTAGAGTTCTGTGATTAAACTTCAGTGTCACCTCAGTAACAGTTAGAGCCGAATACAGGGAATGATAGACTCGATGGCAATCCCTGAGGTGAAAGCTTTTCAGAGCGGGGGGTAAATCGTAACGAATCATCTGAATCAGAGACGATGAGGAACAAGCAGCAGTTTATGCGAAGCTCGCACTTCTTCCAGTCTTGTGCTGGCCTCGAGGGACTCGGGAAAACAGTGTGCTATCTCTTCCCTCGGTTTGTTCTTGCACACCTTAATCTGTTGTTTGTCCCGTCGCTTTACTAACCAACCAAAGACACCGAACATGCTTTGCTCTAGTCTTGTAACATGGCTGTTGTGTACCATCGGCTTCTACCCCAGATGCGATAGTACCAAGTCGTACATACATGTTTTTATCAAGCTGAAAAGTATGTCGCATTTGTAAACGTTAACACACGGCATTGGGCGTGAAACTCTTCTCGAATGTGATATGGCGTGAGCTACCGTAAGGCGTCCCGTTTCAGGGTGGTCGGCATTGTGCAGGTGCAGATTACTGAACGAACAGATTACAACAAGTGGCAATCTGGTCACAAACTATCACGGCCATCACGCTACAATTACCAGAGTGTCTACATATGGTTTTGTCTGCCTTGGTAGCGCGAGATGTCAGGCTCCCTGTAGTAACACAGCAACTGACATTTTACTCCAGCGAAGGAGCATAGAAAATTTGACTAGCGGTTAGAGGGAATTGTCTTCAGGTGTGTTTGCTCAAGTTCTGTTTCTTTCCTATGTACGAGTCGCCTCACAGTGGTACCAGACTTTATTTGCCTGACAAGACGAAAATCCCAATATTCATATTCTGCCCTCCAAGATGAAGCGCGACGTCCGTATATCGAAACTACAGTGAAGTTTTAGATCGGTTTGCCTGTCCGGGTCTTTATTATCTTACGACTGAATCTCTACGAGATCGACATTTTCATTCCACCGTTGGCACAAATGACGCTACCAGTCGTCCAGCCACTCTCTTCCGAACATAGCATGTCAATTGTGCCAGCGATCTCAGACGTAAATCCTGGCCTTCGTCCACCCATTGACTCACGTACTATCCGATCGAATCTCTCAGCATCGGATCCTGCTTTGGCTAGGATTTCTGGTTCACCGTCATACTGAGCCAATGGGGCTGCATCGACATAAGGCTGGTTGATGTCCCAGAAAGTTTGTCCGGCGGCCGCGTACATATCGCCCCAGGCCGGTCCAGGATTGACAGCGTTGACGGTGGCACGAGTGGCCAGCTCGCGGCTCCAGGTCCGTGTCATGGCTTCCAAAGCTGCTTTACTTCCGGCATAGACCGATTGGCCCTGGTACCCGATAGATGAAGAAACGCTTGAAACGTTTACGATACGCCCGCTGCGGTTAGTGGGAAGATACGGGGCAACTGCTTGAGTTAAAAGGAGGGGAGCCAGAACGTTGATGTCGTAAACACGGTGGAACTCAAGTTCCTCGATAGCCCCTTGCTTGGTATCGTTCATGTGCTGATTGGAAGAGACGCCAGCATTGTTGATCAGAATATCAACCTGGAAGGGTTTGTTCGAGCTATAAGAAGCATGAAATGATCGTGCAGCATCGATAACCTTGGGTACAGCCTCGGAAGGACTGCCTAAGTCGATCTGAGCCGAAGAGCATTGAATGTTGTGCGAAGATGAGAGCTCATTGCATAGCTTCCTTGTTGGTTCCGTGGATGACTCAGAAGTGTAGACCAGGAGAAGATTACATCCTTTTGCAGCCAATCTTGCAGCAACTGCTGCACCAATACCTTGAGCCCAGTTAGAAGGTCATGGACCAGGGGTTACACAGGTAGGTAAGTAGCTAAGTGGGAGTGACTACAAACCTCGTGAACCTCCAGTCACTATTCCAAGTTTTGACTCATAGGGTCGATTAGTAGCCATGGTGGAAAGGTTCGATGTATTGCAGTTTTATGGTAATTGGTGATTTGATGAAGGAATTGACGCACACATACAGAGAGAGGGAAAGAGATGAAGGGCGCTTGATATGTTAACTTAACAGTGGAAGCTACGTTTGGGGGGGAACACCCCACTAACTGACATGGAGCCGTATCATGATGGTGTGGGGGCAGGTGACGTCGACCGCTCTGTTCAAGCTTACAACTATGAAGAGAGAAGCTCCTTCCCCGAACACGCAAACTTCCCCGGCGGGCTGAACCAGGTTCGATATATTTTGTGAATACGTAACTACTCTAGGTACGGCCCTACAGTTCTTGCTCCTTTTACAAAATGAGTGTTTGAACAAACGAGCCTTCCTGGACAGGAACATCATGGGAAGGTCTTGTTCTTGTCCTTGCCTTATTTACCCCTCGGGGAATCAATGCGGGGTAACCTCAAACGCTGAGGAGTTGTTACCCAGTCGAACCTTAACTTATGAAGTGGTCCAGCTTCTACATATGTATGTATATCCATCCCATCCCCATGACAAGGGTCCTAACCAATTAGAGACTCAATCTAATGGGACTAACAAGCTACTCACCAGACGGCTGAACAAGTTTCCCCACCAAACCTTTCTCGTTCCATACAACTTACTGCTTAGTTACCCATTATTCCAGTTCAACGCTTCGACCGCTACTCTGCTCTTTCTGTTGTCTCGTTTAGGCAATTCCGGTCACTTCACGATGGAGACATGCCAGATCATCTCGCGGAACAAGCAAGCATGGCTGTCGTGTCAATACTGGCGGAAGTCCCCGAAATGGAAGACGGATCCTCTGTCAATGAACCGTGGTACCAGCATGCCGTTGAACAACACGAATAGATAGATAAGCAACTGAGAGTGAAGGGCTCCAGAGGCGGAGCTAGTGGGGAGAAGTTGACGAGACATCTGTCCGTTCATCCTGGGTATAAAACTCATCAATTGAGTCATTTTGTGCTCATATTCACTTGGATGTGTCTTGCTCCGTTTGTATTTCTCAACATCGGGGTCTCTCGCCTTTCTTTTCTCAGTTCGACAAAACAATCTTCAACATGTCTGATCTTCACCCTCTCAACGGAGGTAACTTCGTCCACGATGACAACCGCCTAGTTGATGGTGGTTCTATTCTCAAGCGTTTCTCTCTCTCAGGAAAGACCGCAATCATCACCGGCGCCGCTGCCGGTATTGGCTTCTCTATTGCTGAAGCATACGCCGAGACTGGTGCCAACATTGCCATTTGGTATCGTACCAGTAACAAAGCCCAGGAGCGTGCTGAAGAGCTTGCTAACAAGTACAATGTCACTGGTAGCTATGCCTACATAATCAAGTTGTAGTTTGTTTCCTTACTGACTAAGAATCTCAGTCAAGACGTATCAGGTTGATATGCGAGACTCCCAAGCTGTTGAGCAGGCCGTCGACCAATCAGTCAAAGACCTCAACGGTCGGCTAGATATTTTCGTTGCCAATGCCGGTATTCCTTGGACCAAAGGTCCTATGGTAGATGGCCCCATTGACCACTATCGCGATGTTGTCCAGACCAATCTGGATGGCACCTACTACTGTGCAAAGGCCTCAGCGAAGCACTGGCGTCGTCAGAAGCTCGAGGGCACTGATCTCAACGGCCAACCTCTGAGCAACTACACCTCGGGTAGTTTCATTGCTACCGCTTCCATGAGTGGAGGTATCGTGAACATTCCCCAACTCCAGGCTGCTTACAACGCCGCCAAGGCAGGCGTTATTCATCTCATCAAGAGTTTGGCTGTTGAATGGGCTCGGTTTGCCCGTGCCAATGCCATCTCTCCTGGCTATATCATCACTGAGATCTCCAACTTTGTGGATCAGGAGACCAAAGACATGTGGAAGGATAAGATTCCCTTGGGGTAAGTTTGTTGTTTCTGTTGTGTCACCCGCAGCACTGACAAGAAGATAGCCGCGAAGGTGAGCCCCATGAGCTTCAAGGTGCATATCTATTCCTGGCATCGGACGCTTCCACATATGCCACTGGTGCCAATTTTGTTATCGATGGTGGTTACAGCGCTCCTTAGTTAGAATAATGAAATACAAAGATCATATATACCTCCTAGCTAACATTAAAAACCGACCTATACTATTGCAATGAAAGAAAAACATGATACCAAAACGACTATACTTGTGAGAGAAATGAATAGAAGAGAAGGAGACTCGAGAAAGTCCATGTGTCAACAGAACTTGAACTTCATCCTGATATACCTTCCCGGATAGCATATCCTCACCGATTTAATGCTTATTCCATGTGTTTGGTAGGGGAATCAGGATTATGAAATGCGGGAATAGCATACTTCTCGGTCGTCAAATCCGAAGTGTCCCTGATTTTAGCCTTGATGGAAGATTTCAGTTTCTTCTCCCCGCGGAATTTGTTAACAGGGCCAAAGCGTTGTAACCATTTGTGCGTCCCGGTATCTTCGCTGTGTTTCAAGAATGTATTAGCACACTGCACAAGTTGAGAAGATGCCAAATCATCGGGATATTGTTCCAAGACATCGATTCCAGTTTTCAAACTTCGTCGAGCCTCATTTTTCCCTTCTTCTGTTTTGGTAGTCACCATCGCCTTCATGGCGTCAAGGATATGAATCGAGGTTTCGATCTGAATATTGACGCTTGGATCCGCCGTTTCAAAATCTTGCCGACAGAACTCAGCCCAGCCTTTGATATCTTTCAAGAGAACGCTGACCATCCTGTTTGACCCCAATCGGATAGCTAACAAAACGTAGTTGCGGGTACGGAGGAAGCAAGACAGGTTGAGGTAGTTAATCCTGTCCCTGAGTCCCAACGTCTGCTCGATGTAAGAGGCCGTATCATCTTTTCCAATGGCCTCAACCAAGCTGGTGGTTGTTTTGAAATGGACACCCTCGAATCTTTTTAGGCGATTCCGATAAAGATTGCCCTCTTGTCTGAGCTTTTTGAACTCACTATCCTTTTCACGAGATATGCTGTTGATCTGGTTGATGGTTCCCGTCTGCGTTTGTACTTGATCTTTGAGATTTCTAATCTCTTCAAGGGCTTTTTGGAGTTCATTCTCATCCTGTAAGGAAGTGTATGTTGAAGAGCTGGCATTGCTTTTGACTCCGCCATTGCCTGCCAACTTTTGTTTGAGGTTTGAATTTTCCTGTTTGAGCCTTTTGATCTCTTCTTCTGCCTGAATCGAATTAGAAGACGGTGTCGTTGAAGTTGTTGAAGACACTTGGCGATGCTCTGGGGTATCTCGTCCAGAGACCTCGGAGGGAGACAGGGAAGAGGTCTCATCGGCCTTGAGCTTTAGTTTATCGATGGCCTGGTCCTTTTCCTGGAGCTGTCTGGTGAGTCTTTCAATCTCATTTTCTTCTGTCGAATGATTCAGTACAGCTTCTTCACCTGTATAGGAAACGACATCACTTACTGTCCCTCAATTCCTCCTTTCTCTGCTCCAATAAGCTCAGTAGACCCATTCCACCAGCTTCCCCCTGCTCCAGAGCCTTTGCCGCAGGTGGCCACTCTGTGTCGTACACATGGTCCAGTTCCTTCCAGTGCTCGGTTGTCTCATCGATAAGAGTTCGAATTGCTGGGACTGCTTTCTCATTATCTCGTGGGAGCTCATCATAAGCTTTCTTGGTAGCAATCCACGTTGCCGAGTGCTTCTTCACGGTTCGGAAAGCTTTGTCGTGAAATGCTATAAAGTTTTCGACGTCTTTTTTGGCATTTTCGCATTCATTCTCACTGCTTTCGATGCACATTCTTGCAACTTCATTTTGTTTTTGGGCATCTTCTAGATCGGCCTTTAAAGTCTCGATCTCTTGTTTGCTGTCCTCGACTTCCCTGACAGACCCTTCGAGAGATTTCTTTGTTTTGTGCAGCTCATTTTGAATGTCACGTTGCTGCGTGGACATTTCGAGTTGCAATCGTTCGTTACGTTTCTGCAGTTCGTTGGCGTATTCAACGGGGACGTGTTGATCGCCTGCAGACGACTCTGTCAAGGCAGCGACTATCCCGCTGTTTGTTGTGTAATGGCTGGTAACCTCCTTGACCAGTGCTGGCGTGACATCCACGCCCTGATCTTTCAGGCCTTGCAAGGCCCTCTTAGCTCTCTCCGTGGGAGGAGTGGTGGGTCGCAAGTGGACTGCTTGGGAATCATACTTTTCTGTCTCTGGGATCTTGATCGATTCTTTGAACGCCCGAGCTGTCTCCTGTAACTCTTGGTCGGAGATTGGAGGGTTGTGGGCGTATATGTGTTGGCGATCTGGGTCTCCTTCCTCAGGCTCAACGTGCCTTTCCCCCCACCATTCTTGGTCATGCTCAAGACGAGCTTCACGTGTAGCTCCGTAGTCCTCCATGGCTTGTGACTTCTTCGCTGGCTAGAATGTTGTGGTCCCTGAATTCTTAACCCAAGGCCTGACAGATCAACTGCAAGGGAAGAAAGAATTGATACCAGTTACTGTATACTGGATGCCGAGTGTTGGAGGAAATTTTGTGCAATCTAGGGAAGCCAAACAATACTAAGAGTTTCTTGAACAGAAGCACAGTTGGGCATGGGAAGGCTTTGTATTTCATAACGTTATGTTTTTCTCACGAGTCGAGCCAGCTACTAGGAACAAAGAACCACAAGTTCAAGGACAGACCACCCTCCATTGTAAACCCAGACTTTGCAGTTCTTTGAGGCTGGGCCATGGACGAAGGCACCGATTCTTTCAGTTTGGGTCAATTGATTTGAAGTATCAATCAGTCTTGTCGAAAAGAACAATAATGAATCATGTATACAAATAACTGAACCGACAGAACTTGATGCTGGAACTTCTTGCTCGTCTTCTCATTACTTCTTTTAAATGATATGTAGAACCACTATCTGTGTATTCCCTGGCCTACGTTACCCGTACTTCTTTACCGAGTTCACACTGATAACTAGTCGAACCTTGTGAGGCTGAATCCATTCAAGTCGAATCCTTTGTCTATCACTCTAACGGCAACTCCACGGAAGCAAACAACCAACGCATGATCTGGCATGTGCCGTGTAGCATCTCATTTACTGGAAGTGAAGGAACAAAGAAATTTTATTCTTACTGGAGAGTTATTATTGGAAACTAGGGTGAGTGTACTCGATATCAAGGGGTACTAACTACTTCTTTGTTTGCAGTAGCAAACATTGCTAGATTCGAGCAGCGTATTTATCTCTCATCAAGGGGTCATTACGTTTCTTTGTTAAGATCATGGCGCTATGAGTTGTTCATCAAATTTCACAGTTGATGAGAAACAATAGATCCCAAGTTTCCAAACTATTAATCACTATTTGCTTTATTGTGTCACCTCAAAAGGCACTCCATGCTGGTGTCCTAGCCACTCTCTCCTCCAACCCTTCCCTATTGGGACTATCACTGCTTTCCACGTGTACAGAAAACTCAGTGGTCAATTTAATGCCCCTTTCGTTTTCCAACATCTCAATATCAGCCTCTGACTCGGCGTTGGATGCCTTTCTCTTCCCTTTGGGATCTCTTGGTATGCCCTGAATCAAAACCTTGGGATTCGCCGTCATTAGATCCCGTTGCCACACATCATCCTGTGGATCCCAAGCGCTACTTTTGGAAAGCTTTCTCATGCTGTAATGGTTGTAATTCCTGGGGTTACTGCTTGACTCGACCAGTGGCTCCAGAGCAAGCAAGCAACTGCACCAAAGCCCGACGTGGACTTCTGTAGGAAACCAAGGTGATGTACGAAGCATTTTGTAGGTTCTATAATCATGTTAAAATCACTTTCAGGGTTAGCAAAGGTGGGAGAACTGACGTATCGGTGCTCAAATCAGTTGTCAATAGCATCGCAACTCTGACAAAGGTTGAAACAATAACGAATATACCCAGAACAAGGATGAGCATGCGTTTAATGATCTTGGCGCGACTTCTTTGAGTCGTGGATAGGGCCTTGATCGTAAGGCTCAAAATTATAATATTGATGATAGTGGTCGCGAGAGAGTGTGCCTGTCTCATACGGCCTAGAGTAAAGTTGGTGACACATTGTCTGTCTGGTTTTCCGGCATCGAAGACATCACTGCCACAAGTTCAGTAGGGACACGTATTTGTCAGATGTGGGAAACTCACGCTGGAGGACTGCATGAGAAGACAAGGAATAGAAAGGAAGTCATGGCGACGATGATAGTTGCCATAGAAACACCATAAATGAATGTCATGAAAGACCCTGTCAATGGTTCTCGTCAGTAGGTCAACGTAGGAAGTGAGGGAAATTTCTTACTAGTTCTGTAGATGCGAGGAAGACAAAACACAATCGATAGTCTGACAAAACAACCCGATGATATGAAAAGCATTTTGTCAACAGGCATTAACTGCAAGCACCAAGTATCAGTAATTCGATTCGTCCGTCAAGGAATAGCGTGGTAAAGCGCATACTGAGAACATTTCAAACAATGCCTCTTTTGGCACTTTGTCCATATGAGTTCCAACACCCTTTGTCACCAGAATGACTTCCACGCATGACAAGGCTGTGACAATACCCTGAAACATGCCGTCGTCAGTTCAAGTTGTTCAGTTGCCAGTGTTGCAAGTTGGAACTCAAGCAACTCACCCAAGCAATAGTAGCAAATAAATCATCCCATCCAAGACCCTTAACGACTATACCTCTTATGTATAGCCTCACAATCACCAAGACACTTGTGATGACTAAAAGTGCGATGTTGAGATCCGAAATGACATGACCGTTACTGTCGTTAGGATCGACCTTTGCTCTCGTCAATAGTACCATTCCCTCGTTCTCTTCCATTCTCTCTCCCTTCTCTACGCTATCTATTCTGTCGCATTCGTCGTGATAGTGATAGTGGTAGTAATGGATATAGCCCGTGGCTTTTCGTCGTCGTCGTACTCGGAATACCGGCCTCTTCCGAGCTTACGGTTGATAATGTCCGAGATCCGTGCAAATGCGCAAGACATTGGTGATCTGTGCCGAGAGTCACAGCGTTTCTGACACAAGAGGGCCGTTGGGTCTTTCATACATGGAGTGAGTGAACAGGGCCAGGAGTGAGACGTTCGTCTTGGGGGGCCTGCTCCTTTCTTTAGAGGAGACGACAAGCCATGGCGTAGGGTTTTAGACGAATATGGACTTTCTTACGCTGCTCAACGTATTAAAAGGGAAAAAATAGGCTACGTCAATTGTTCTTTAACCAGGTGATTGCCAAGAGCAGATCTAACTTTGGAGACAGGCACGTTGGTGGAGGCCCTGGAGGCTTTCTCTGGCCGGACCTGGCTAAGCGTGGCTGATATACATAGGACCCTATTTGCATGTAAACCGTATCTAGTATGTGATCAGACTACATAGGAGGGTATGTTTGGCTGATCATCCACGGAAATAGCTTATGTGCTAAAAGTCGAATCTCAATCTGACAGTGGAGATCTTTGGGGACAGAGAGTTGAGGTAGTAGGTAGGAATCTGCCACAGGCAGAATAACAATATAATTAACTTGACAATATTAGTCAGTCCTTATTAGCATGAGCTTACATACTTGCGTCGAGGCAATGCACTGAGTTGCCTCACAGAGAGGCTCACGTCGACTTTGGGAATAGCAACGGGTGATTTGTCACATTGAATGACAAAACACACGATCCAAGACAAGGCCGTATCCGGTCGATCTAGTCTTGAGTCAAACTAGTCCTTGTATTTTTCCCGTTCCTGGTGATGACACGCTAAACTAGCGTTCATAAATGTCTTTGTGCCTTGCATTGGATGGCATAGATCCTCTCGCATTCCATTCAATGACAACCACCCGTTGAGTAGACTATCTTGGCATGACAAATCGGACTTTAGCGGCAGTTCCCAGAACATGATTCGCTGCGACCTTTTCTGTTAAGGTTCTGTGGCAGATGCATTGACATAAGTGTCAGGAGGTTGTTGACAGATACACGAATCAAGAAATCCGGGGACCTTTCATCCCAAGAACAAA
Organism: Fusarium palustre; assembly: GCA_014899045.1. Classification (NCBI taxonomy): domain Eukaryota; kingdom Fungi; phylum Ascomycota; class Sordariomycetes; order Hypocreales; family Nectriaceae; genus Fusarium; species Fusarium palustre. The sequence continues at coordinate 56,843 of JAAVUH010000136.1, read as the reverse complement.
ACAGCTAAAGTTGTGGTAGTGGACTTTAAAATGGGACTAGAGAAATCGGAAACACCGTGTCCGAGTCTAGGCGCGAGTTCATTCGAGATCATACATGGGAGTAGAGAAGAGTTTCCAGAAGCTTAGACGGAACAAGACAGGTCTTACTTAGCTGGTAGATTCACATTGAACTTCGACCTACAAACGCGCCATATTCAAAGGTTTAGAAAATATCGCCCAATTAATATCGGCCCAAGCCCTAAATCTCTATCATATAGAACCAGCTCTTGCTCGTAGTATATCAGACAGTATCAGTACTAAACAAGCCACGTGCTATCCTCCCATCCGCAACAATAAATGAACGAACACCCCCCTTGGTATAATATATGACAGTGAGTAGACCAACCAGCAGCACTCCCTGTGGCCGCAAACACTACTTCTGGTAAATAAACTAAAGTTCTTCGCCTCTAAGCTCCAATTCTTCGATAACCACATCACCACAATTCTTCATCAGGTACCATATCCTTAGGTACTATGCCCCTCTGTTCTGCTCGGTAACTATTTCGTGACGCTCGGACAGCTGAAAGATTTAAAGGCAACGGTGGTCCTTTGCGAGGGGCACCAGGTTCCCTAGGTTGTCGAGGGCTTGGTGGTTTTGGTGCAGGCTTGGGGTGTGCAGGGAGCCCCATGGAGCCTTCAGGCAGCTCAGGCGGTCCGCCAGAATTTCTTTGGTGTTTTGGGGTGGTCGGGGAGACTTGCTTGCGAATGTCGGGATCGTATAGGTGGTGGACAGGGTGGCCGCTGGGGGTAGGCGACTGCACGGGATCAGGTCGGCTTTGGCGTTTGAGACTCTTAGGTGACGTCGGGTCCCAGGCCTCAGCGAATGCGTTGCCAGGATGAATGATAGTCAAGAGCGCTGCGGCTAAGAAGGGTAGCACTCCTCCAATAACCATAAAGGCAGCTTGGTTCTGGAACACATCTCCTGAAACACCGTCCGCAAACTCGACAAGCCGGTAGAAGGAATAGACAATAAGGAGAGCAGATGCCATCTCCATTGCTAGGTTCATGTTAGTCAAGAACACGACAGTATGGTAAGGTTTCTTTACCCATGAGGAATTTCTTGAATTGCGAGGATGAGTAAATCTGAGAGTGCCGGGCATCAAGAGTTCCTCGTCGAGTACTTAGGCTGAGTGTGAACCAAAAGTGCAGCCCGGTGCATGCTATCAACGATAAAGCCTGTATAGCTAGGCCTGTGGCAGCAATCGCAGCTCCCTGCTTCCGCTGGTTGGGTTGTGTAAGTGAAGGTTACGAGTTTTGATACTCGGAGTTACATACGCTAAAGCTCTTCGTCTCATACGCAGTGAAGATGACGCCGACAAGCTCGAATATGATGGTGACGACAGCGAGTCCCCAGAAGATCAAACCAGCCACCAGCGGTCTAAATGGACAAATTGGCTTTCCATATATGCTAAGGATGTGAGGAAGAATAATGAATATGGCGAGGCTCATTAGTGATGGGCCCAGAACTGTCCCAAATAGAACGAGAAAGAAGTGTCCTTGGTCATCCCGTTTTGAGTGAAGTAGAATTCGGCCGATAAATCCCAGTACTTCGAGAAAGAGTCCGGTTGTGAGCACAATGGAGAAGAGGTAGGTCTTGGATCGAATTCCGAAGTACAATGCAGCAAGGGAAAGCAGAGCAAAGACGGTAAGTAACACGGCGTTACCACCTACACTCGGGCTGTAAGTGTAGAAGCCATCAGAGGCCGGACAGGTCGATCCACAATCGCCTGGCATTGTCGAGTGTCGACCAACAAGTTTGGCTAATTGTCATGACAGGCTGACATCTGGGTCAGAAGTAAAAGACTCGGAGAATAAGACGGGATGGCTTGGCCCCCTACATATAGACGGACCAGATTCTGCCATCTGCCTGCTGGCCTGGGCGGAGCCCTGCATGTGAGGCTCTGTACCCTGGCGGCGCTGCAGAGAGGGGAGAGCGGTTGGGAGAATCATGAATGCAGTGCAACATAGGGACAGGCTAGGCAATGTCTTGACGGGTAAGACGGGTATTCAGCCTTTATCCGATATCTCTAGGTTGGTCCAATAGCAGGGACGAACAACTACCGTAAGCTCGAACCATGATAGTCAACGAGCAAACAACACCAACCATCTTAGTTATGATCGACAGCCAAGGGCACCAACCTGCATAGCACCCAGCCTGTACGTGAAGTGCGGGACTTGAACGGAAGGCTATGAAGCATTAGAGAAAGAACATGTGGCTGTTGGTCGTTGCATCCTTGTAGTCCTAGACCATGGGTCATGGTGTTCATAGAGTATTTTTTTGCAAATCATAAAGAGCGTGTGGTCACTCGATATTACATCCTTGTCAGACACGACAAGGATGACATTCGTAAATTGGTTTGACAACATGCGTGATGGGTTGACATGACTAGGAGAGCTGCAGGTAATTGACTATGTAGCTCGAAAACATGACAGAGCAAAACAGAAGTGTAGCTTATCCGGAGTCTGACAAGGTTGTATATCCAGGATCATGGCAATCTCCGCCTGCAAGAGACAATCTCTTGTCGTTGCGCTGGCGTAAGATGGGGGCTAAGCTTGCCAATCATCCAAGGGATCAGGCGGGGAAACGGCGGCAGCCCGCACGGCACAGACGCAGCGGGCGACCGGTGCAAGGCCATTCAAGCGGCCAGTCTTGATCTTGGTTGGTGGACGAGCGCGAGATGGGGCCTGCCATGGTCTTGGGCGGCAAACGGGCCGCATCATGTCATTACGCGAGCTTTTCTAACGCGAGCGGTGATCAAGAGTTGACCTGTGCACTGACTCTTAACTGCTGAATGATGTCCGCAGGCATCTCGAGACACATAACAGACGTGGGTGTTTGGGGTCATGGCATGATCCGATATTAGAGTTGAGTAATTACTCTGCAGAGAGCTGCGGAGTGATTCCGAATTCTTAGGGTTCCTGGGATTGCATACGAAGCGCTGGCCGCGCGAACAATGCTGATAGACCCTGGCTCCAGCCGATTTCTGGTGGACCTCGGAACAGCTCGAGAGTCGTACTGAATAGAGGGACCCTGAATATGCAGTTGGTCCAAGATGCAGCACATTTCATGCCAAAGAATTGTGGACATCGAAACACCTCGGGGGATGTTTTGGGTGTCGTCGATCGACCGTCCCTGCTCCCCTGGCAGAACCATTTGCCGGCACGTATTGGTGTAATAAGGTTCGCATCCACATGAAAGCCACTGACTGATATGTGATGGATTCTTTTGTCGAAATTAGTTATTGTGTTGGTGATCTTCCCTACGGGTGCAGTGGAGAATGCAACAGGCTCCAGGGCTTGAACAAGCAGGTGATGCTCATAGAATTTGTCGTCACCAACAAACTTCATGCAACTCCTACATCGCGAAGCACTTGGAGCTTGGATGTGATGTTTTCTCTGTCTAACCAACTCGTGCCGGGGATCCCAGAGCCTTCTCCACCAAACAAGTACCATTGCAAAGCGGCACAGCGAGATATGTGGTCGTGTGAAGATTTTGTCGACAGCGGCCACCCCTGCTTGAGGGACTTTTGCCAGATGGACCAGCAGAGGAACAAGGTTAAAGAACCACTTCATCGGTGATCAACAAAATTCCAAGATCTGTCAAACGACTATTAGATCAGTCTCCTGGCGCTAAGAGCATCGATGCACAGCCACATAAGGTCGAGCGCCACAGTCGAAGACGGCTGCCACAAATCACCCCTCCGTCATGTCATGTCAGGTGCGGTGAGGCCTTGGCCCATCGCGGGGCTTGGCTTAGGCTGAGCAGCTTTGGTGACGTACAACCGACCTAGATTCCCGCGCATCCGTCACTTTGAATGAATGGAAATATTTACAATTGTTTCCTATACACGCAATGCAAAGCTGACAGCTCGTTGGAGCCTTTTGAAAGGATTAACACGTCAGCTCGTCAGCTACGGATTTAACAAACGATTCTCATCTCGAGATTCAGAGGCTTGAAGTCATCCTACGCCCGAACGGCCCAACCATCCATCATCCACCACAATAAAACCATTAGACCGTTAGGCCCAAACAAGCCTAAGATATAACGGTCGTGTCGCACAACGGATATTGTCCTTCATCACTTACACTTCATCTCTGCTCATCATGTCTATCCGAATAGCGCTGGACAACCAGCCTGAGTTCTACACAAATCTCGATTTCATTCAAGGTAGAGTCATCCTTGGCATCAATCGCAACGAACAGGTCGGCAGCATTGTTGTCAAGCTTGAAGGAGAATCCGGAACTGCCTTACAAGCTCCCAATGCTTTTGATCCCCAGACCATGGGCAGGATTCAAGCTGGCCCCCAACGACCTCCCGGCAGCATGGCAACAGAGAACCACAAGATCTTATACAAGCTACAACAGGTCTTCCCCGATGACTACTATGCCAGCTCCTCAAATCCATATGGCGCTTATCCGCTTCAGGCCGGCGAGCACGAGTTCCCTTTCAAGTTCAAACTACCCATCAATAATGCATGCAGCGATCCAATGGCCATGTCCAAAATCGGCGGCATGGCCAACGTCGGGGGTTTTGGGGGCGGAGGGATGTTTGGTATCGGTGGTGTGAGAGTCATGGACGGTAGCAAGCAACTCTACCTTCGTCATGTCACTCGCACGTTACCCCCCTCGTTAACAGGTTATCCCGGAGAGGCAGAAATTCGCTACTATATCAAAGTTACAATACAGCGGCCTGGGTTGCTTAAGGAAAACTGGCGATACCAGATAGGATTGAAGTTCTTGCCCATTGAGCCTCCCAGGCCAAAGCCGACGACTCAGGAAGCTTTTGCCCGTCGCCCTTTTACGTTCCGACCACAATCACCCCAGCCAGAAAAGAAACGCTCTTCTCTCTTCAACTTTGGAAGCAGTTCTGATTCCAAATCTGCCACAAACCCGGATCCTTCTTCAGATATTGCCCCAGCACCTGCAATTGAGATATCAGCTCGCCTACCTCATCCCAGCATCTTGACTTGCAATAAGCCGATTCCCCTGCGACTTATCGCCAAGAAGCTCAACAATAATCCAGAACAAGTATACTTGGTTTCGTTTCAGATGGAACTCATTGGGCGCACTGATGTCCGCGCACTTGAGCTTCACAATCAGAAGATCAACCGATGGGTCGTTGTTTCGAACCCCACTATCAATATTCCGTTGACTACAGGCCCTGACGACGAGGTTGGAAAGGAGTTGGTGATCCCAGATCATGTGTGGAAGAGTATACCTCTACCCAATACTGTGGCGCCGTCGTTTGCCACATGTAATCTTTCGAGGAAATACGAGCTTGAAATCAAGCTTGGTCTGGCGTGGGGTCAGCCTAAGAAGGGGCTGACCACCAAAAGCCCGCCAGTCATCATTCTACCTTTGCACTTTGCGCAAGTAGAGGTCTATTCTGGTATCACTCCTCCGGCCGAGCTTGTTGAGACTGCAAGGTCAACGCGGCCTGGGCGCGCAACCTTTACGAACAGCACTCCTCCTCGCCTACCTCCCAGGCAGAATTCTGTACATGCATCACCTCCACAACAACAGCAGCAGCAGCAGCAGCAGCAACGACCTCCTCAGGCGTTCAACCAAGCTCCCGCGCAGCCAGCTCATGATCCTCTCTATCCACCGCAATTGGCTCCAGGTCAGGAAGCACCTCCGTACGACGATGCTCCACCTAGTTACGACGAGGCCGTTGCCGAGAACTTGGCTGGCCCCTTTGATGGGATGCAATCCCGACCAGCGTACAGTGGCGTTACCAACGAGAATGCGCCCAGCCAGTTGCCTCCTGAGAAGAACTAAATTGATCAAAACGCTTTTTGTGGTAGTGGAACGTTTGAAGCGCCGACGATTATGACAACAAAGAGTTTAATAGGCAGTCAATTATATGAGCGGGAAGGGAGTGACGTTTGCAGTTAGATACCCTATTTGACCATACCCACTTGATACGCTTGTTTCTCTCTGATTGGAATACATATAATTGTGATGGGAACTGGGGCAATAGGTTTTACTCACAAATCGTGCGAAAAGGATACAATTCGACAGTTGGCGCAAACCACATCGTAGATCCAGACTTCGATGCGCCTCTAGGTTCATAAGCATATGCTCTGGACAAAATATATAGACTTAATGGGTATATTTATAGATTCATTATTACTTAGACCGTATGAGTCAGAAACGGATTTTGTGTGTATTGATATAAGTCTGCATAATGATATATTTAATCGACAAGATGACCACTTTGGCAATAACAAGATATAGTAGGAATCCTTACTCTTAAAGAATGGTCATGATCTTAGTATATGATGACTTGGTCATTGTACTTCCTCTCGAATCAATCAACAATATCTATAGTACCGAACAGAAAACATTTCGTCCCAATCAACGCAATCTTCATTGAGTGATGATCACATAGGCATGTATTTATCACAACTCGACAGATCATCAATCATTCGTCCTGGTTCTATAATTCATATTATATCGCGAGTAAAGCATAGGTAAATATACTGTTTAGGATAATTATCAATGTTTGGTAACACGGTTTCATCTCTTCTCATGACCTAAGCAGTATCTTGAACCGCCATAAGATCGCACAACACCAAACGGTGACGTCACCTGTTTAACGCTCATATTTCTCAGATTGCCCTTCGAACTCCATGCCAACACAACACTCCATCGTGTCTTCCACCCATGCGATCCGAAAATTCATGAACAGATCTACAATATGGCGCCAAGCGCCTGCTCCATCTCTAGTCAAACGTTCGTATCGCAAGCAACCGTTTATAACTCAATGTCGAAGCTTCACTTATAGTCGCTGCGTTGGCCGTGATTATGACCCGAGGATAAAGGCCGTGGGTAGAGCGATATCCGATGACTATGCTCTAATAAGAGATAAATATGGTAGGTACTCCAGGTTCCGGATATTTCATAGGAGGGCCTCACTGATAGCCACGCAACAGATACCCCAAAATACCCCATCGTTCTCGCACATGGCCTGTTTGGCTTCGCGGAACTAAGCCTATCTCCCTACTTTCCATCAGTCGAGTACTGGCATGGTATTCGCGAAGCCCTCACCGTTCAGGGTGCCACCGTTCTGACTCCGACTGTTCCTCCATCGTCTTCCATTGCCGATCGCGCCGCCGCCCTCCGTTCTGCCCTCGAAGCGCATGCTCCAGCCCCAGAGGCTGTCACCATCGTCGCGCACAGCATGGGCGGTCTTGATGCCCGGTACATGCTTTCATGTCTTGAGCCTCTCCCAGTTCGCGTCGCAGCACTTGTCACCGTTGCCACCCCGCACCGAGGCAGTGCCTTTGCAGACTATCTTCTTGACAAGGAGGTCTCACCGGTACATCATTACTTACCCCAGCTATATAAGACCCTTGAGAAAGCGGGTCTGGGCACAGCGGCCTTTTCGCAGCTGACGAGACGGTACATGGCGGAGGAGTTCAACCCGAGTACGCCAGACCAACCTGACGTACGATACTTTTCCTACGGAGCAGCAGTGGAGCAACCGGCACTGCTGAGTCCATTCCGGCACCCACACGCTGTCATGACACAAGCGGAGGGACCCAACGATGGGCTTGTGAGCGTGGAGAGTAGTTCCTGGGGTACATATAAAGGCACACTACTCGGCGTGAGCCACTTGGATCTTATCAACTGGTCGAATCGCGTAGGCTGGACGGTTCGGGAGTGGATGGGGATCAAGAAGAATTTCAACGCCATTGCCTTTTACCTTGACATAGCAGATATGTTAGCCAAGGAAGGGTTTTAACATGCGCCTGCTGCGTCTAATGTGTAATAACTGTATCATTAGCATCAGATTACCTAGACATGCAATGGTAAATAAAATCAGATGAGAAGAACAGTCACAGTTTTATACATAGTTGCCTCAGTCACTTATGCGATTCGGGCTTCGTAGAAAGTCGTGTAAAGAATCATTATTGTTTGCTTCAAGCAGGTAGGTATCAGTAGCATTAGAATATAGAACACAGCCACCTAGCCGCGAACACTCGACGAGAACCCGTCCTCCAGCACATTTGTCCCACGAGATCCGGTGGTATGTAGGTATGTACGATAAGATGCAAGCCAAGACTGCTGGTCGTTGGGGATTCGACAGGCAACTGGCGAGCGAGGGATTGGTGAGGGACGTAGCCGATGTTTGACTGGAATACGGGTTCACTGTCGGTCACCGAAAGTGTCGCAGGAGGCACCTTGACGTAACACTGCGTCTACCTGAGGCGACTAGTCCAAAAGACGCTCATGACTATGCCTCAGGTCACCCTCCATTCTCCCCTAACCTCGGTCTTCTCCGAACATTCGGCTTAGACGGCGGAGGCCTTGTTAGCCTTGCGAGCAGCAGCCTTCTTGTAAAGGAAGAGGCCGATAAGGCCAATGGCGACTGTCGACAATGTTAGCATGCATTACCAGGGACTCTCAACGCAAAAGATTGACATACCAACACCAACGATGCAGAAGACGACGATAACACCGGCCTCCCTGGAAGCCCAGTTCGAGCGCTTGGCGAGCTGGTGGGCGACCGAGTCGCGGGTCATGAGAGACTTGATAGCGGCCATTGTGTTGAGAACGGGGAGATTACTAAATGGTATGTTAGAACAAGATTGAACAATTCTCGCTTTGCGACATGAAAAATTGAGGTTGTGAACAGTTCTCGTTCGTCTCCATTGAGCGCTGATGTCGCAATAATATCACAGCCATGACCGCCTAGTTGTTCAATTGAGTCGTGCCGAGACGAATTGACAAACCAAATTTGTCCCAAGAAGGTCTGGTCTGGACGAGGGTCTGCCAAGCGATGGGGCCGGCACTTGTACCAGGATTGCGACAGCATGCGTGACCAGAGCTGAATTGGAGACGACGATCATGTGTGAAGAATTGTGATCATGGCGACAAACAGCGGACGTCGAGGCGGATGAAGCGAGTGATGAGAGCAGCGTAACAGCAAGAGGACTACTTACCTTTGCGAGCTTTGAAGGGTGATGGAGAAGCAGCAAGTGAAAATGGTCGCGAAGGCGGGCTTTGCTGTGGTTTTGTTGATCAGCTATCCGGCACCAAGAATCACCCAAGAGTTACGAAAAGTGGGGAAAATATCGTCACGACCCGATGACAAACAGTCTTGAACCAAATGAGGCCTAGATTCCTCTGGGTAAAATGGGTCCTAAGCCCGGTAACAGCAGCTAAGAAGAGGCCAGGGCGAGCAAGCCGGTGTCTCTTTTAGTGGTTGCTTGGGTCTTCTGGGGGTGTGATGATGGGTATGGGCATGGGCATGCATGAGACTGATGAGAGAGCGAGCGTCCGTGTCTCTCGGTGTGGTGTGACAGAGAGGCTGGATAACTGGGCGCTAGGTCAGGCCTATCCTGCGTTGTTTTTTTCGTGCACTGTACAGCCAAAAACAAGACGCCCGAATGCCCCGGACGATGTGGATTTCCGATTTCCAGAGCGATGATATTTGGATGTTCCAGTCCGTGGACCGAGGGAGGGAAAGGCTGGGCAGGCCTGGCCGCCTGGGATACAAAGTGGAACTCACATAATAGTAAACAAAACAAAAACACAGTGATTGTCACTGCTAACAGGGATTGGTTGGCTGATAGGAATTTGGCTGTTATGTACTTGTCTGAGAGGTCCTTAGGAAAAGGAATCTTTGAATTGGGGTTGATGAAAGATGAATGTGATGTTAATAAAAACAGGTAAGACAACTAATAAGAAAGGGAAGCTTCGCTGATGTGAGGAAGGGGTACCTTCGTGATAGTGCAGGCAGGTACTCACTGTACTACCTAGGTGCCTACCTACCTAGGTGCCTACCTACCTAGGTGCCTACCTACCTAGGTGCCTACCTACCTAGGTATGTAGGTGAGGATTCGGGTCACCAACTTCTATCTGGTTTGACATGCCTGGAGAGCGAGGGATGTTGCAGGCACCATACGGATATCAAGATTATGTTCGTTCAACTGCAAAGACACCTCTGAACCACTTACTCGTCTGACAATAATCGCTCACCGAAAATGAATACGCAATTTAGAACAGATGTAACAGAATCGCGATATTTGAACCCCAAGGTAACTTCGATGTCCCCAAATTACCAAGACTCAAGACCCATACCATCCGATTCTGTTTACATGCTTGGCGATTCCGCGCTTCACGAACGGGCCGCTTGTACATGAGCGCTAGTTCCAGTGCAAGGCACGAGCGGAGATACACGAAAGATACCTTACTGTTACAATCGCCCGGACGACGTTATGCCGTGGAAAAATGGTACGGGGAAAAATGAGCTCCTGCCCGGGTCTACTTGACCAATGCGTTCAGCAACTCGGAACACGGCAACTGAAGAACGGTGCGGTGAGATTATCCATGTGGAGGGGCACCGAAGCTCTATGCCACTTCCATCAGTGGTTCCACCGCCCACGAGAGTATCAGCAACAGCAAAATGCATGCTGTAGCAGCAAAGCCAATAATACAGCCCATGATCACAGTGTGTTGGCATACACATACGGTACATGCGGCTTCACTTCTTAGCACCCAGCAGACGGGAGTCTCGCCCTCGCGACCGACAAAATGAGCTGCGCGAATTTCCCTCCCTCTGGGTTAACGTCTCCGTACCATTATTGGGTCCGGCTATGACGGAGTTGATATAACGGATACTTTCTCGTTGGTAGGATGACGGACACAAATCAAAACGCACGAGAGAGATTGCCCAAGAGCCCCGAAATGAGGACGTCTCCATCATCGTACAGTTTTGTTCCTGGACAGTTGGTTCCCAGTCCTCCCCTCTTTTCTGTGTCTGTTTTGTCCGTGATCTCTATTATGAGTTTATTTACTTTTTTTTTCTTTTCTTTTCTTCTTTTTTTTTTTTTTTTAGAAAAATTAAATTAAAAAAAATTACTGCACATTCGTCATGGGAGATGAGTCTCTGGATCAACCTGGCTTGGATCAACATTGGTGTCTCGGCACTCTTGAAACGCCAATCAAATAGCTGCCGCAAGAGCTTAGGCGCAGGTACATGACAGTTTGCTTACCTGCCTAGGTAGGCATATCAGGATGTCCATTGACTTCAGTTATCATCAAGCTTGGTCAAAAACAGTGCCTTGCCCATTGACTTGAACAATAGCTCTCGTAGTATAAAACAGCATCGAACCTGGTGAACGGATAGCAGCCTCGGGATAGCCACCCATTTCGCGGCAATTACTATACATGCGACTCTCATCAACCTCTTATTCCCATTTGCTGGTAGGTTCCATCCGAAAGGAAAATCCTCAGCAGCCTGACTCCACATGTTTTCCCCGATCTCCACAGTTGCGCATGACACTGTGCAGGCTTGACGTGACATTACAAGGATTAATCAAAATCAAGCCTTATCGACCCAGTTCAATGCCGGGAAGAAGCTTGCATCCTTTGTCTCCCGTGTTTCTCACAGGCTGTCGCCGACTGTCTGCATCAATAGTATTTGCAACACCAGGAACGGCTTTCGGAGAAGTTCTCAAAAAGGAGATATGATGTAGGTATGTGCATAATTACTATCACCGACTGCCCATGACATGACACGAATCTGACTATCATGGGAAAGCTCGGGAGACCAAGGCTGGGGACCATAAATGCAAAAACAAAAAACAAGTAAAAATCTTCCCAGCCTAGTACGTAGAGTGGAGAGTCGATATCTCGTCGCTGTTTACTGAAAACGTCTGTAATATGCATCAATTCAACTACAGGGCTTTGTTATGTCCTCCCTTATGAACACAGCTCTCTACTATTCTCCGTACCTCATGTGTACTTCAATGCCCTGTTGAACAACAGCTTGACTCAGAAGCTTACACTCCAAGCCATTCTCGCTAAGAGCCTCGCCTGGAAGTACCGGAAGACGAGGGATATAACGGCCATGTATTTCACAAGTTTTCTCGCTTTACCTAGTTGCAGACGCGTCGCCGGGGGTTAAGCTACCGACACTACAGCCGCTGGCTACTATGAGGTCATCGGCGATCACATACATAGTACTGTTCAAGCTCTAACTACCTAACAAGGCTCTAAGGAAAGCCCCGTCAAAACCTAGGACTGCGCTTGTGATTAATTGAAGCCTTGCCTAGCAACAGTCACTTGAAGTTTATATCTCTAACCGAAAATCCCCATGGATGTTGCCAACCTCTTGCACTTCTACTAGTTGTTAATAGCGTCAGCAACATGTGACCTAGCATACAGTTGGATCTGTACTTGGCTACCGGCTCTTGGAGAAGTACATGCCATGATATTCTAATGAGGCTTGCAGATTTGCGGGTAACAAAAAGGTTGACATCTGAGCTCTGGGCATAAAACCAATGATCTGAGATGAAAGACCGATTCAAGTTGGTTTAATGAACTGACTTACCAATTTCGTCTATCACGTTTACGACAGCCAAGTTTATACATCAAGGTTACCAAAAGTACAAACTATGTCAGGTTACCTACGGGAAGAACAAAAAATACGAGGTAAGTAATTAGATGCAGAAGCTATCGCCAACGCAGATTCGTCCATTAAAGCACGGGTTCACGATCAAGGATACTCGGGACAGGCTTTGAAGCTATCTGGCTATCTTCTGGAGGCGGTCTACTCTCTTGGTGGAGGATCGACAAGATCTTTTGGTGTTGATGTGTACTATGGTACCACGTCCCACGTTCACAGGGACCAATGAATTAAACCGTGGTGAGTCTTCTGAGCCGGATAGACCATGAGTGCTGAGCTCATCTTTTGGGCCATATGAGTGTCCATTGCAACATTTTTAAAGCTGGAAAATGCTTGGCCATGACGACCAGAGCTTTGGGGTGCCGGGTAAGTATCTAAAACATTTTGGCCCGTTTGATACCAGCAGCATATGCCGAAGGGTATTCTAACACAACGAATATGTATGTCAATGTTGTGTTTATCTTTCACATACGACCATACCTATCAGAGAACTCGGGATCCCGTCCGCTCTCCCATAGATAAGCTGGTAAGGGGCGGATTAGTAGTTGGGTCGGTGACGACCAGCGAATCCCCGCTGTTGTATGTTTTTGCAGTTTGAATGTATTTTGTTATACCGAGTCTGATCCTAACACCTATTGCACTGCTCTCTTTTTCTGCTGGTATTACCATGATCAATTCCTTGACACACACCATGATGCCAGTCTGCAGTTACGGTTTGTCTGTGCTTCCCGATCTGATCTCCGGCGTATACATGGACAGCCGGCCCTCTTTAGAACCGTTGGCCTTCCGAAACTCTGGCATTGCTGTTTCTCGGCTCCGGCTCGACATTTAACAGTAGCAGTGTTTTGTATGTAATTACTTCAAATCCCCCGCGTTCAAACAAATGAGTGGGTATACGAAGTAGAGAATTCATTCAGCCGCTAAGGTGAATCTTAGTTATTGGTCCAACTGCGAATAATAAAAGCGGCGATTGTAACGTGAGACTAAGCAGCTGACCACAATGCGCCTCAAAGAGGTTCTCAACTCGACTAGTACTTTGCTTTATCATTTTATATATGAATTTCAAAGCTCACAGTAATGGGGACATGATTTAAACGGGCACCACTCAGCAAATGATGTTAACGACACAATCCTATAACTTGCTGCGGGCCTTTTCCCCTCGTCTATTTCAACTCCCCACCTACCTATTCAAGTACCTAGGTGCTGAGGGATTCTTCTATCACTTTCTCTTCTCATCAAAGAGTGACATGCACCTTCTCAAATACCATTCTCATTGAACATTTGTCTTTCACGGCCTTCCTTCGACTGCTGCCAACTTTTCGTATCACTGTAGATTCGTACTGCTTATTTGCACAAGCCGAGGCCTCTAATCACAGCCGACTCGCTTATACGTCAGTTGAACATCGAAGCAGTGAGGCCTGCGGGACTTCGCATTAGGCGCACAAACCATGGCGCCCTCATGGCTAAATGATATCCGCCGTGTCAACCGAAACAACTTGGCGACTTTGCATGCAGCACCATGGGCTGAACTTTCCGGATCACTGGGTGATCTAGGCACATTGCTGCCGCTCATGATCGCTCTTACGGCACAAGGATCTATCAATCTTGGGAGCACCCTTGTCTTTACAGGTGTATTCAACATTCTCACTGGTGCATACTACGGCATTCCTCTACCTGTTCAGCCGATGAAGGTGAGTGAGAGCCCATGGTATCATCAATATACAGTGGAACTGACCCAGGCATTCCATACAGGCCATTGCATCAGCAGCTATCCAGAACCACTCTTCTATGGGCGTCGTTACGGCTGCTGGCCAATGGGTTGGTGCTGCTGTACTCATCATGAGTGTCACGGGCCTCTTACGTTGGGTCGTTCGAATTGTGCCTCTTCCAGTCGTAAAAGGCATTCAGCTTGGAGCCGGTCTATCGTTAATTCTTGGGGCAGGTTCATCACTGCTGCAACCTCTGCACTGGGCTCACCCGGCTCTTGATAACCGTATATGGGCCTTGTTAGCCTACCTTGTCCTCGTTGGCACACAGAAGCTACCACGCTTTCCGTACGCATTGTGCTTTTTTATCCTCGCTCTGATCCTAGCCTTTGTCAAAGTCACCGTTTCCCACGAAGGTCTTCCTTGGTTCTATGCCTGGCGTCCTCGCTTCAGCATGCCGCATTGGATTGGGAATGGCGACTCGCCTGCTCTTTGGATGGCTATTGGACAGTTGCCTTTGACAACACTCAACTCTATTATAGCTGTCACTGCGTTATCTCATGATCTCCTGCCTGAGCTTCCTGGTCCTTCAGTAACCTCTATCGGGGTCAGTGTGGCCATGATGAACCTGTCCAGTACCTGGTTTGGAAGCATGCCCGTGTGCCACGGCGCTGGAGGCTTGGCTGCTCAATATCGCTTTGGGGCACGTAGCGGTTCCAGCATCATCATGCTGGGAATGTTTAAGTTAGTTATGGGTCTGTTCTTTGGCGAGACCCTCGTGGACCTCCTCAAGCACTATCCAAAGAGTCTCCTTGGTATCATGGTTGTAGCAGCTGGCCTTGAACTTGCCAAGGTGGGAAACAGCCTCAATCAAGGGGCCTCCGACTTGTGGCATACAGCTTCTGGGCGGGGACCTCGTCGCCAACGTGATCTTTCGGAAGATGAGCGTTTGGAGAGGTGGACGGTTATGCTCATGACAACTGCTGGTATTCTTGCTTTCAGAAACGATGCCGTAGGATTCTTTGCGGGTATGCTTTGCCATGGAGCGTATCGCCTCTCGGAACGACTAACAGAGAGGTACTCATATCGTGTTTCTCCGGTCGAGCGTGAGGCCCTGCTTCGTTAGATATTCACCATCCTTCCAGTGTGTTTTGAATCATGAGCATTCGCATCGTTCGCGACGCTTTGCCTTTGCTTGTACAGCTTTTCAATTTAGGGTGCGTTCTACGTGCATGTGGTATCACATATAGAAATACATCTCTCACACGACACATGCTTAAAGCTTGTCCGTATCGCTAGTTTTGGTGTTTGTTCTATTGTACTAACAAAACATTGCATCTAGTGGGTCTAGCTAGTATCATGAAATAGCTCGGTAGGTAGGTACCTACAGAGTAAGAAAAGCGCAAAGTTTGCAATGATACCCGATACGCTAATAGAGCTCATATGATCAGTTGTAGGGCTGCATCATACCATCAGAATTTCTGGGCTTTGCCTGTTCTTCACCGAAGTTGTGACTCACTTATAAAGAAAGGTACCTAGTATCTACCTAGGTACCTAGGCAGAAGTATTTAGCGGGGCTGGAGATGGATAGTTTTTTGTTCTTGTTTTATCCCTATTTTGAGTGATTTTGCAAACATTGTGAAATGCTTGGGACATGTTCGGATCCCAGTGTCGGGTTGATTTGATAGCATTCAAGGCCGAGCATGTATTCTTTAGTCGTTTGATTGTAATACTCCGTGTTTGACGTGCTGAAGAATGTACTGCACAGCGGGTTTATTTTCCGAACCAAGAGATAAATAAACAAATGACTGACAGCGCGCGGGGAAAACGCGACTAGGAGCTCATGGGCTACTTTGTACTACTTCTGAAAGTCTGTAACAAGGCTTGGTTATCTCGATTTGATCAGAGTTAGGTAGTAGTACCTAGTTATAATCGTATACCTAAAGCTAACTGCAAACTACCTACGCTACCCGAGAGGTTATTTCCAACTTGATTCTACTCTCCACCAAGACTGACCGTCAACTTTTGTTACCGGGTAAGCGATTTCATTAAGCAACATCAATTATTTCTGTCTTACGGCTGATCAATCCTTTCCTATTACCTAAAGAGTACTAGTGGCGCGAACCATCGCCGGTCAATTTAGCACGAAGAAAGAGGAGACTCGGAGCAGTTGACCAATCAAGGCGCGCAGCCTTCCCCTCTGACCCTCTCAGACATCGCGGCTTTGAGGACCCAGGCGAAAGCCTCGTCCGTCTTGAACCTTTTATTTTCCCCGTCTTTACTGCCAACGGCCATTCCTTCAAATATACACCCGGCCCCCGGCGCGCCCTCGCCGAGATCCCTCGTCGTTTGTGCCAACCCCTCGTGAGGTGAGGGTGAGTGACGAAGGAGCTGGTCGCACGAACAGCGATGACTTCGTCCATTGCTGGCCGCAATGGCCTGCCCGATAGCCTGGGAACCGACCGGGAGCACCAAGTCGTCGCAAACAGAAAAGCGACAGCCACAACCACAACAAAGGCAGCAGCATCTCCCACAGCTGCGACGCCATCGAGTGCGACTGCGACATCGATATCGACAGCTGCGTCAACTGCGACAGCGACGGCGACACAGACACCAAACGCGATGCCAAAATCGCCAGTAGACAACGACGATAAGCGCGACCAAAAAGTTACTGACACTACCCCGGCCTCAGTCTCGGCCTCGGTCCCAGCGCCTCCTTCACCTACGGGTTCAATTTCAGTTCCAGTTCCTGAGTCAAACTCAGTCTCAAACCTAAACGCTGCTGATGCTCCTTCTTTATCATCGGCTGCGGTCCCACCTGCTGATTCGTCAGTGACGATATCAACATCAGCTACTGCACCTGCCTCTACAAGTACAACTACGACTGCTGGTACTGCTGCGGGAGCTATAGCGCTGGAAAAAGCAACAGCAGCTACTTCAACAATGCCATCCAACTCGTCGCAGGCAGCAGCTTCGACCGCAACCTTGCCAGAGTCTTCATATCATCGTGCAGATTTGCCTTCTTCTGTTTCTCCGACGAAAGCCTCAGCCTCTCAACCTCCGCCATCAACTCCACCGCCGTCTCAAACCGTCCCGGGCGGTCCTTCGCCCGAGGCTGATGTTAAGATGTCAGTAGAGCATCAGCAATCTGAAACGCCTTCGAATAATGAGGCCTCAACGCTAGTGAAAGCTGAATCCAGTGACCACATGATGCCTGATGCTCCTGCTGCAAGCGACGCGGTTGCGCCGCTCAGCGCTGATCAGGCTCAACAATCCACCCCTTTGCAATTGCAGATGCCGGCTGACAATCTGGGAGAGCCTTTTGCGCCTTCTACTCCATATCCTTCGACTACAATGCCCACCATGACCCAGCATGCCTATATGATTATGGCTTTGGCGAAAATGTCGGGAGCTTCCTCAGCCATGTCACCCCCTCCAACGGTCACACCAGCCCAGGTTACCTTGCCCAATACGCTAGATGACTCTTTTCAAAACCTCGCACAACCTAATTCAACACGCCAACCAGACACCCACAAGGCTCTTGAATCTTTTGCGCGTGTAGAATTTGCCGACAGTCTCTTCCAGATGACTACGTACGCCATTGTCATTGGGCGCGATCAGCGCGCACTGGAACAAGCCCGGCGTGACGAGAAGCGCCTCGAAGAATACCGTCGCCGTGCCGAGGAAAATGCCCATCTGGGCATCCCGCCACCCTCGCCAATTCAGCCCGATCGGAACAAGTTTAGCAAGTCCTATGTCAGTGAAGAAGGAGGAATGTTGGGTCCTGAATCAGATACTGGAGAAAATTCTCGGCCGACAAAGCGACGCAAGACCAGCACACAAGGGTCTTCGCAACATGATCATGATGAAGCGGCAGCACAAGCGCAGGAGAACATGATTTCTAATCGACAATATGTTTCCCACACGCCTGGCGCTGCCGCGGTAGATTTGACCTCCTTGCGTCCATCGCCATACCATGTTCCCTTCATCGGTATCCATTCGCCAGGCCCCAATATTGCGTCCAAAACCAAGGCGATTTCCAGAGAGCACCTCAAGATCGCGTACAATCAAGAACTGGGCGTGTTTGAAGCCATACCTCTGCATAAAAACGGTTTCTTTTGCGAAGATGTGCACTACAAAAGCGACAAGGTTGTGTTGCGAAGTGGCGATCGATTACAAATCAAAGATATCGACTTTCGATTTCATATAAATGGCGTCGAGCGGGGACGAACGGGAGCTGAGGAATATGTAGAAGAAGAGCCCACGACAGCTCTCAAGAAACGGCATGCACAGGGCGGCAAGGAAATGAGCTTCGATTTTGAATCTGCACATGGTAATGCTGAGATACAAGACACGAGTGATGAGTTATCCGACGTGGCAAGCCCACCAGAATCGCCTGATTTTAGCGACGATGAGGACGCCAAGGTTGAGGAGCCAGTGGCCGTCGAAACCGTGGAAGCGGAAGCAGAAGCAGAGACAGGGGGAGAGGCGGAAGCAGATGCTGATGGCGATGCTGATGCAGAAGCTGAAGCCGACGTTGACATGGACATGGATATGGATATGGATATGGACGCGGAGATGGACATGTCTATGACGGGAGGAGAGTCAGGATTTAAGCAGGAGGATATGCTTGATCCGAATCAGGAACATCTGATGCTCCAAATGCCCAGGAAACGAGGGCCTGGTAGGCCACCCAAGAACGGCTTCATGTCGAAACGAGAGCAGCGGTTGCTTAAGAAGCATCAACAAGAAATGGCCAAGAAGACTCTACCACAGGCACCTCCAGTGGAGCCCCCTATCAAGCGTAAGGTCGGGCGGCCTAGGAAACATCCTCTTCCTGAGGGATCCTCAGAGCGGCCAGAGAAACGCAAGTACAAACCTCGCAAGCCTAGAGAAGACGGCGCTGAAGGCTCGGATGCAGAGAGGCGTGCGAAAGAAAAGAAGGAGAAGAAATCCCGGCCGAAATCTCCTCCCCTGGAACTCAATATGGCAGATTATACCGAAGAACAGCTCCAGAAACCAAACAAGAACTACGGCGTGCTCATCGACGAGACACTCACAGCTGCTGGACCTGACGGGCTTACCCTCAAACAGATTTACAAACGGATCTGCCTGAGATATCCTTGGTTCCACTTCCATACAGAGACCAAAGGCTGGGAAAGTAGTGTACGCCATAATCTTATTGGCAATGACGCGTTCAGAAAAGACGACACGACTAATCTTTGGTCTCGTGTTCCGGGTGTCGAACTCGATGCTGGGAAGAAGAGGAAGGCCTCATCTCCAGACCGTGCAGCAGCTCAAGCCTATGGCCAATACCCATACTCCTACAATGCCCAGCATTTGGCAGCTGGTACTCCCGGTTATACCGCTGGGCAGGCGCCTCCTGGCTATCAAATGCCAACATATACAGCACAGCAAAGCCAACCGGGACGGCCAGTGCAACTATATGGAGCTTCTGCATCACCACCGGCAACAGCACCAGGCCAGCCAGCCGCTACAACTGCCGCATCGCAGCCGCCAGCGCCAGCACAATTGCCTCCAGGTTATGGTCCACCACCAGCTCCTGCTCACCCGCAGCTCGGAGTGCCCCAGCAAGGTACATACAGCTCGCCATATGCGCCACGACCGCCGCCTCCAGCAAATCCTGTGGTCAAGAGTGAAGAAGGGCATGCCAATGCCGTCACGTCTGCCGGTGCAAGCGTTGCCCAGCAGCAACAGCAGCAGCATCATCTTCGTCAGCCACCCCCGCCAACAGTGGGCGCCAAGACTGTCCCTGGGACTAGACCAGCGTCGGTACAACAGCAACCTGCTACTCCTGTAAACCGAACTCCCTCAGTACCTGCAGCTGCCGCTCCAGCGCGACCCACTATCGAACCCAAATTGCTCACTGCAGTTGTCAATCTCAAGAATGGCCTGATTGAAAACCTCAAGAAAGCCAAAAACCCCAAGGCCGCAGGAATCGTCATGTCAGCACTGAACCGCTGCATTGGCCTAAAGAAGGAGGCAACAGAGAACGACAAGATGGAGGCAATCTGTATGAAGGGTATTCGTCAGCTCATTGACGGTTTCCTTCTCAAGTCCAAGAGTCCCACGCCTGGTCCAGCTTCTTCTGCTGCTTCGCCGGCGGCTGCTGAGACACCACTCTTTCTTGACTCCAAAGTTCTCGCGTCCCTCAATGGCTTCAAGGATGTCTCAGTCAAAGCTCTCAGCCCCAAGCTTGGTGACGCCAAAGCGGAAGCTGTCACGTTATCTGCCATTGACCGGGTACTAGGCATAGCCGACGCTAGTATTGTTCCGCCGCCCGGAGAGGGTGAAGCTGTCGGAAACTTTGAAGGCATTGAGCAGCATCTCATAAAGTCCATACGGCAACTCCTGACGGGGATGAATCAAAAGGTGTAGGTAGGGGTTTGATTTTGCGTCGATTTTGCATCTTTGGTCGCAGTAGTTTACCAGGTTGCTCTATCCGTCTTTTGGTGGAAGTGATGGTCAATTTCAGCAGCAAGGTTAAAAGCCAGGGGACGATTAGATTAAGGGTACAATGCTTTACAAGGCGTTCTGGGGGGTCTAATGACGGATACGACCTAGGGGGCGCTGGGTATGCTGTTATATCAGAGTTGCCGTTCCGAGGTACACAGTCAGTATCTTTACAGGCTTTTTTTTTATCTATCACGATAGGGGTACATATCAAGTCAAAAAAGGCTTGATCAAAAGGGATATGGAGTTTCTCGTCGGGGTCATGATCCCCTTTTCCACTTCAACTTGTCTCATATACCTCTAGAGCAAGCGGTCTTATGCAATTAAATATTTGTCATGAAAAATTCTTTGCATTCGTCCCGTATAACTTTGACTGTTCTATCTAACAAGTCTCGCCCCCCTCACTCAGTGCATCATCTGCTGATGTGTCCTCTGCTCAACAGGAAGTTCTCAAAAACAGCCATGGAACGATTAGAATTGGTTTGTGTTGTCAAGGCAACAAACAAACCCTTCTCGATATTATCACCACAAGAAAGAAGATTTGAGCCACCAGTTTGTACCCCTTCATGAAGAAATCGCCCTTTTCCCAATCCCAGCAAGTCACTCAAGCTTCACGGTTTGGGAAAAGACCCAACAACAAAAGCTGACCTCATCATCATTGTCTCTTTTAACATGACATTCTTGTTCGTCTCTTCCGAAAGCTACGGTTGATGCATCATCTCCGCAGCAACTGATATGGTATCCTCCGCCCCCTACCCTTTGAACCACGCGTTCTGCCCATTTCGTCAACATATCTTCAAGATTTCCGGTTTTTTTCCTGCGCCCTAGGTATCAAAATAAAAAGGATTAAGCTTCTATTGGAGAAGAAGGTAAAAAGATGAGAATGGAAATTAACGTCAGGGAATGACCAGAAACGCCCCAGACCAGTTGGAACAGTGAAGGGATTGTGTAAGGTTGAAGATGCGTTCTATCAAGACGCGTGCGGAGCCCCTTGCTCAGAATCGAGACTTGACTTGGCTTCTTCGGCCTTTTGACCGGCCAACTTGTCGACGCCAGAAACGCCACTGTCGGCTTCATCGTACGAGATTCCCAAACCGTTAGCTTCTTTTCGGCCTGCGCTTGTTTCTTCTTCGGCCCCCTCTTCGAGGTTCATCAAAGCCGGTGGACGGGAACGCATCTGCTTGGCCTTAGTGAGGGATATCGTCTTTTGCTGATAGGTTGTGGTAATGGGCTTAGAATCGTCTCGATCAATAGTCGCTTTCATGAGAGCAGCCATCCACAGTCGTCCTTGCTTCAAATTCGGGACAGCAAAGTAATGAACAGTTGGCTTTGTAAAGTTCACAGCCCTTGACAGACCAGCCCGGGGAGGAACCAGCTTGAAAATGAATATCGAATCGTCTCCCTTCTCAAGATCCTCGGCGCCGGCTTGGCTCCCAGGCATTGATTGACCTCCCAGACTTGTGATTGTGGCATGGAGACCTGTGAGCTTTTCATTGTCGGCAGGCAGGACTCGATGGAATGAAATATCAATAAGTCCCTTTTCCTGCTCATCGTCTTCTGAATAGTAGTACGCCAATCTTCGACCTTTGAGAACAAAGAAACGAGGCTTCCATGTTGTCATGAGATTGGAACTCTTCTTCCTCATCCAGCCACTGTAGTCGGCATCTTTGCTTGCCTCCTTGGGAGAAATCTTGAGTAGTCCTCGGGTGTAGGCGCTCGTTTCCTTTTTGCCCTTCTTCCCGGCTTTCTTGCTAACTTGATTCACAGGGGTACCGGGACTCTTGGCGGTATCAGGAGATTCAAGATCGAAACTAGCTCCCCCCGAGGGTGTCGTCGAACCAGTCCGCGCGGGTGAATCCACCAAGAAGTCCTTGTTCGATGAATCGGTCGGAGTTGACGCTTTGGATCGGTCAAAGCTCAAGTTATCAGATATGGCTCGCATACCCTTACTTCCAGCCAATGCGATCGGCTTGTTCACCATTGACGATAACCAGTCTGAGTTAAAGCCTTGGTGTCGTGTGGAGACCGGGGAAGCTGTCGAGCGCGCTGATCCAACTGTAGTGTCCAGTTTGGTGACAGTGGGCGACGGAACGTCATTGTTGGAGGCCGCCGGCACATTCATCGTCGACTCTGAAGCAGCTGACGCAGTTCTCCTATGAGCGCCAGATTGAATACCGTAGTACTTTTGAGCTGCTGAGGAAATGCCCCCCTCTGCCATCGATCCCACGCTTCCAAATCTTGACTGTCGTGCCATGGCTGTGGCGCTTCGTACCCTCTGCTCGTCTGCATAACTGGATTTTCTCGACTCGGCAGTGCTGTCGCGCTTTCGAAGCAAATTCCGCTTTCTTCCGTCGACTTCTGTTCCAGAAAAATAGCCTCGATCAGCGTCAACATTAGAATCTTGGGCGTCGGCCCCCGGTGGGCTAAGTAAGTCGTGAAGGCCTGTTGAAGAAAGGGGTCGTTGCGGGGGTTGCGAGTAAGCGTTGCCAAGGGTCCAGTTTCGGTCAAATGAGGGCTGCTTCTTATGAACACCCTCGGTTACAGGCAGGGTACCCGGTGTTGAGATTTTGGGAACAGGGGCAGGTCCAGGTACTGCTGCTGGACCAGCTTGGCGAAAGTCTGTTGATGAAGAATGTCGGCGTGAATGGTTTAATTCCCTAATTGATGCCGCGGATGGCCTCTTGATATGGCTAGCGCGGTTAGAGCTGTCTTGTGCATGAGATGCTGTGAATGTTGGAGATGGTTTGGGAGTGTTCTGTGATAGAGACATCCGTCTCGTTTGAATAGAAGTAGGCCGGTTTGTTAGAGTGTTTGCTCGACTTCTCGGCCTCCGAACGTCATCTGAGCTATCGTTCCCGTATGTTTGTGTCGTCCGGCGTGTCTCCAATCCCTGATTGTTAACCTCATCCTGAAGAGCCTTGATCTTGTGCCAAGTCTTCAGTCGCCGGCCAACTGAGCCGAGGTCGAAGGCTTTGATGAACAGCGAACTTTGATCCATACCAAGAATGACCTCACCAGAGATTTCTTGATCTCTAAAGACTTCGCAGTGGTGCTTCTCAACTCCCGAAGTGAAGAGGTATTCGGCAACATCATCAGGTGACCACGCCTCGACTTCTTCTCGTGTATGAAAATCCCCTTCTTCTTCGTCTGTCTCTTCGCCTTGGATGTACGACGCTCGTTGACCGGGGTGAATGCTGCTGTACTCGCTACCGGAATCGTTCGCCGCCGCTCGAAGCCCGCCATTACTTGCTGGAGATCTCAAATCGGTTATGTGCTCATCAATGACAGTGAGTGTTTCGTGCAAGACATGGCTGTCTTGGTTCTGCGTAGTCAGTTGGCTCAATCCAGGCAGGACGGGAGGGTCGCTTGCTACCAAGGCGGGCTCAGATTTGACACTGTTAAGAGGGAGTGTCACAGGGCTTCGGGTCTGGGGCTGCGGCGCACGTTCTTCTTTTGTGTCGGTGGTCGAATCTTGAGTTTGTTCTTGATGAGGGGTCTGGGGTTTGGAGTTGCTGAAACTGCTCGTGGGGGCATTTCTAGGGGCCAGTCTGGTATAAACTGCAAAAAAGTCAATTGTGATTCAAGAAACAGAGCATATAATATGGGGGAGCAAACCTTCAGGAAAGAGTCCATTGTTGTTATTGGCGAGATGGCGACCGAGGAACCATCCGTCGCCAAACTCGTCGTCTCGTTCTATTAGTTCAACTCGATCTCCCTTTGCGAGGCTGAGTTCGTCGGAGCTTCGGGCCTGAAAATCATCTGCGACAGGCAAAAGAGCGTGAGAATCAGCTAATGATACAGACAAAGACCGACAAAGTCGAGAGTAGACTCACGTATCACGACCAAGGTGTCGCCAACTTCAGGCCTCGATGCCCCTTCGTTAGGGCCTCGTGAGGCCATGGTGTGATGAAGCTATTCGCTGGCGATGATTTGATGCGATTGCGTTGATAGTTGACGGTTAGGATCGTAGAGGGAGGAATGGAGCGGCGGTTTAAGGGCAGTTGTAAAGTCTGCGGAACCTGACGGTGGCGCGGGACCGAGCGGGTAATGAAGAATGGAATCAGTCGACTCGAGAGAGGGAGGGAGAGAGAGAGAGGAAGACCAGAATTTTTGTTGTACGATTCAGATTCAATTTCAGATCCAGCTGCCGTCGACCGAACCAATACTCCGTAGCCGTATTGCCAGAGCTGGGCTCGGTTGGTTCAACTCTCTACAGCGAGAGGGCTGGAAATGATGTATAAGTTGGGTACAAAGCTGCTGCAGTGCAGACTGAGCTTGAAGAGACCCGTGGCAGCGGTGGTGCGCTACGATAGTGCGTTCAAATGGTGCGCTAAGGTACGAATGTTTTGCTGGGGTGGAGCGGCGGTTGTGGTTGGGGAGACGGGAGAAGTGCGTGGTTCCTGGACAGCACAGAAGTGAAATGCCTAGCGTGGAAGATGGCGATTGGTGATTGGTGTGACCCGGGCCATTTATGGCTTTAATCGACGGTCTTACCCAATATGCTGGCTTACCTTAGTAGGTAGGTACTTAATTAATTCGAAGCAAGCGGCAGAATGTTCAAATGCACTACAACGCATTCCAATATACGATCAGAATTACCAGGTAGGTAGTGTGAAGCACGTCCTGCAGTTGTAGGGCTTGCTGATGAAATGAATGGACATCTTGCATGTACCAAGATACCATGTTGGTGCATTGGCCCCCCTCTAGGTCCAGGGATGTCTGGGATTGGACAGACAATCAAGTCAGTCAGTGCAGTCAAACCTTTGCAGATGCTATTTTAGGATGTTATGCCAGCGCAGTGGGCTTAACAGAGTGAGAATTCGATTGATTGATACGAAGTATGTCATTATAACTGGGACGCAACACCTCATGCATTTTGATAAATTGTTGTTTTGAGATGGACATAGGATCCGATTATTCATAGGTTGAACAAGAAGCGGTGGTAATGATGCAGGAAGCCTACGATAATGCAAGGCAAAGTCCAAGGCTAACTAGATGCTGTCGTACAAGACAAGAAATCCTTGCCCAGTCAGTGTTGAGTCCGGCGATGCTGATTCAAAGGCGTTGAGAGATCTACAAGTACTGCTAAAGATCACACGAGACAGGCAGGATAAATGAGATACTAGTCTACTTGTCGTTTCTGGGTCATTATTGATACGGGTATCGGGCAGTGGCTGTCTAACAAGATGAGATAACACTCGAGTTTAGCGGCTTGATAAGTACTGCAGTCACACAACAACAACCTGCAAAAGAGGTACTAAGGTATATGGGTAGGTAGTTAGACGAGAGAGTAGACAATTAATTGAGGCTCCGATCCTATTACCGTTGCTCCGCAATTAGGCCCTTAGCAATATTCGCCGGACCGATTCTTATTAGTGCGGGCATGCTTATAATCTCTACTTCCCTAGGCCCACAGTCTACCTAGGTACTTTCCATACCTTGTATCAGTTGTATGCTCAACTGAATTATACGCAGGGTGACTCGCATACAATACGCTACTTGAGTGCATAGCAGCAATGACAGGTAGGTTCTTTGTCCGGGTTCCTCGAACGTTTTGATATGGTCGCTCTTGTTATTGATATCAACAAATATGGCAGCCACGCAACAGCCAAAAAGCAATCACATCACATCACATCCTCCCCACCATCAGCTAGGTATGCGCTACAAGTACGTGGAATCTGTAACAATTACCTACCTATCCGTACCTAGGACCTAGGTACCTATCCAACTATAAAACTAAGCCCACCCAAGACATCACTGTGTCGAGCAGAAGCTTGTAGTAAACTGAAATAAACGAGGTACGTATAGTGCCCGTAATGATTGTCCGTGATAAGGGAAAGCAATCATAGACGCAAACACAAGGTACCTAGGTATGATACAATAGTCTGTTGAGTGGGTGTCAATATCTTCCCTTCTTTCTCTACCCTTATATCTGCTGCTTCAAGACATGCTCTCTGTCTATCGGAGCAACATTAGAACATGTATACTGCGAAGTAAACAAACGAAATGAGTAACTAACCTGGGCCAGCCAACTGAGACATCCAAATGCACAGCAACAGCAACAGCAACAGATCAGATATCCAATATCCATACAAGCCACCAATCTACCTGGCAAGTTATCGGCTGACTGCAGAGCAAGCAAGCAAGCCCTTGGAGCCGACCGACACCAGTCCGTGTCTTGTTTTTCTTCTTTGTTCCATGGGTTACTGCGACGTCCTTGCTTGCCGAAGATCTCTTTGTCGCTTGAGTTGGGGTCAACTGCACGTTTGAGTTTGGGCTACCTTCCTTCCTACTTGCCCGCCTGGCTGAATCACTGTTCCAGCGTTTCTCCCCTCGCATCAGAACCTATACATCGTCTGTTGATTCCTGAACTTAATCTTCTGGCTCATAAAATTTTGCGTCTAACTAAACTGCTTCGTTCCATCATATCGTCGTATGCTTCGACTTGTGCAGCACGGTGACTCTTGCCTCTCGTCGCCCACCTCTGGCACAATCTGTTCGTTCGTTCACTTACGATCAGATACATGAGCTGTGAGTGATACGGCGACTCGCCTCTCCACATTGCTTATCTACTTCGCTGAATCATGCTCAACCTTGCAGCTCTTGACTTCAGGAAGCGGCGACGTTAAGAATGGTTCCTAAGTAAGATAGGATACACATGATCCAAGTGGTACGCACCCAAGGATTTGACATTACCTACTCATATATCGTGATCCTTCACTCACATACGAGAACACACGTCATCGACCTGTGAAATGCCAAAGAGTTCAAAACAGAATCAGTCAAAGACTGTGCATCCTCCTGACACTCTTCAGATTGCTTCATCTAATGCAACTCTTAATACCTTTCTCGGTGGTCACACTCGTTCATGGATGACCGGGGGGTCAGCCGTAGTCACCAACCCTAGGCCAACAGCTCCAGTAGCGCCCAGTAATTCCCGGAAGCGGAACAAAAAGAGAAAGGCGTCTGACACGGCTCCTCCGGCCCAGAACGATAATGATATAGAACGCGACAAAGCTCCACCTGTTCAATCATCAGAACAACCACCAGGTGCCAGGGAAACCACGAGGTGCGTTATGATATTCCTACCCGTCTTATTCTTTGATACGTAATTTGCCTTGAAACAGGCAACATAGTGTCGGTGGCGCGATCATTAGCCTTACGTTGCCAGCTTGAAGCAATATTGCCACCAACCTTGCGCATCGTTGAACAACGTCACTAACTCTGCGAAATAGAGCCCCGACTGTTCTTCCCTCTCCGGCCTTGACCGATGCACCGAGCCCGAATGGCTCGAATCAAGTTGACTACACCAATCCCGATTCAAGCGCTCACGTAGAGACTGTAGGGCCCGGGCGGCCAGTTTCTCGTAGTAACATGAGACAAGGCGACTCAACACACGTCGCGACCAACACCAACCAACTGAACCATGCACCCGCCGCCTTTGCGCAAGCCGAGAGCTCTTTTCCTCAACTAGTCCATAGCGCAGAAATTGCAACTTCGCCTACAGTTACCAACCCAACAACGGCTGCGCAGCCCCGTCAAAGAAGATCGAATGTGTCGTTTGGCGCCGTAAACATACAGTATAGTTCAGCTGAGCCATCAGGATCAAGCCCGAGAGTCCACCCAAGGCCATATATTGACGACGAGCACAGGGACAAGCGCCCTCGTGTACAAGAACGATCGAGTTCAGAGGAAGCATCAAATCAAAGAATATGCCTGCAGTGGTCCAACGAAATTGAGCGTCGCGTAGAGTACGCCACGCATGCTGGGCTGTTCAACAACAACAACGTTGAAAAACCTAGGTATAGGATTTTGAAGGAAGCATGTCAAAGGAAGGATTTCTTCTACGTTGCTTTTCACCAGGCGCTTTGCGCTTGGACCTTGAACAAAGAGCCTGTTCATGTTCTCTTCAACGGCTTAGCGGACCCCAATACCCTGGATCATGCTTTCGAGTTGATGCAAACCGTTGTGAGGAGAAATGAGCTCATGTCGACTGCTCATCTTCAGTGGTTTGCCAATTTTCCCACTTCTATCGCCGAGTTCTCACGGGTGTTTCCAAGTACAACTGCGGCCAGAGACATATCTGCCTTTCTTATTCGGATGGTAGCAAATTGGCATACGCTCTTACAAAACGTCAGGACCCGAAAGTACCCATTACTTGCATATGAAATGATACATATCCTACAATGTCGTCCCTACGGGCTACAGTCTATGCTGTTCACCGTGAGTCGCAGGACTCTTAACATGCTCGAAGGGCCGGCGGTAAATGCGTTGAACGAAATCTTTGAACAGGACCGGCTTGATGAAATCGCCTATGAGGCGCGTGGTGAGCGCCATGAAGCTCTGAAGATTCAACGAGACGCGGTGGCGATGAGATACAGACAAGCCATTCTTTCATCGCAGCCGAATGTCTCGTCCAGTATGTTATTCAACTAGCTCCTTGTATATTGATGGTGTACTGACTGGTGGCCAGATACGATATCGTCTCCTGTTGTCGGTCAAAACTCTCCCATGATCGAGCAAAACAGGCAACAGCCAGTAAACCGATTACCACTTACAACAAATGTTTCATCTAATGTCGCAAACACGGCGACTCCGCCTGTTTCTTTACCCAATTTCGATGTCCTGGCTGCTCGAGCTTCTACAGGTGGCTCTGGGGCGATAAGCCCGATGCCTATTAACCAAGCCCTTCCGCAAGATAGCAGAGGTTTTCAGAACGCGCGACGGCCAAACCATCTCTATATCCAGACGGAAACTCGAGCGCTTCCACCTCTTTCGGCTCCTACTAATCAGTCTCCTCTCACACAACTTCATCCTCTACAAGGGTCGTCAAGCGCTGGGTCGCCAGTGATGTTGCAACAAAACCAGGCGTTCCAACTAAATCGTCAGGTACGAACTCCCGTTCTGCCTTCAAATAACGTGCTGCCACAAAGACGAGCCAACTCCTTCGCTTTTATGCCCCCCACTTTTCCATCTCCAGGGCTTCCCAGCGCTCATAATACAAACGCCCATAATCCGTCAGTACATCCTCGTTCACCAGGATTTCAACAAGTCAGAGGCCCAGCGCAGATGACATATCCTCATCATACCCAGTCAGTACAGTCTCCGCAGCATCTGCCAGCCTATCCACCAACAAGTCCGCCGCGCAGGGCATCTGCATCACAGAACCTCAATTTCGCGGCGCCAACAACGGCCCCCCCAATCCTACCATACCAAGTGCCAGTCACAGGTAATATCTCTCGCCAAATGCTGCCAGTGCAACAAATGTCTGAAGCGGAATATCCTTCGAGTCCGTATGGTCATGGTTCGCTCCAAGTTGGTCTTCATCAGGTTGAGCTGCGCAGTCCTCGCCGCGTTCCATCACACTCAGGGAAAGGTCGATTTTACCAGTTTGTCAAACAGCTTGTGTACGAACCTGTACACTTGGAGCCTTCTGTAGGCCTACGTTGTCTATCTTTCACTGTGCCAGAAGACTATATGCGACAACTCACGAGGAAAATCGAGGAAACTGGCCTCCCCTTTTGTTACTATTCTGAAGGGTCCTACCGCTATCGACTGCGTATGTGCATGCTGCCCGAGACACAATCAGCCCCTGTCGAATCCGACTGGGTGGTAACGGCGACATCCTGGCCGAGTCACATCTTTTTTGAAGTGAACAAGAAACATTTAGAACTGCGTCGCAAACAGCATTTCAACAAGGACCAGCCGTTGGAATTGACTGATTTTTTGCTCGAGGGTGAGAACTCTCTCAGAATCAGTTATCCTCCGGTCAGCCAGAACATGACACCAGGTTTCAAGTATTTTATTGCCATCGAAGTAGTAGAGACGATCAGCCATGATGCCGTCCGTAACATGATCAAATCCATACGGCGCTCCTCGGCAGACAAAACCATGGCAAAAATACAGCGCCGCTTACAGCCATCAGACTCGGACGACATCATTATCGAGGACGAGACTTTGACAATTTCTTTGGCTGACCCTTTCAGCGCGACAAGGTTTACGGAGCCTGTTAGGGGCACCCAATGTAAACATCTCGAATGTTTTGATTTGGAAACATGGCTCCAGACCCGACCATCGAAACCATCGCAGAAGGGAGGTGGTCCGCAGCACCAAGGAGGTGAACCCTCGATGGTGGATGTTTGGAGATGTCCGATATGCTCGCTCGATGCGCGTCCCGTCAGCCTTTGGATCGATGAGTATTTCGTAAGAGTGCGTCAATCTTTAGTCGGAAGCGGTGATATGCAGACCAAGAGCATCACCGTTGCCGCCAATGGCAGATGGGCTCCGGTGCTGGACGCGGACGACACAGATGATGATTCCACGCCTGCGCCACGACCCAGA
The DNA here is from genome assembly GCA_014899045.1 of Fusarium palustre. NCBI lineage: Eukaryota > Fungi > Ascomycota > Sordariomycetes > Hypocreales > Nectriaceae > Fusarium > Fusarium palustre. Next base: position 25,865 of record JAAVUH010000136.1, on the reverse strand, counting down.
AGTACAGTCAACGGCAATGCTGGGAAGTCGAGAACTTCCTCCGTGACAGCAGCACCGGATGTCATTGAGATCCTGGATGACGACGACTGAAATTTTTCTGCTGTAGGTCCTTTTCGATATTATTGTCGAGGGACAAAGTTTTCTAATGTTTTATGGTTACGCAAGGCGTTTTGGAGACGGAGTGCTATCTCAAACTTGGCAAGAATGTGTTTTACAATTAGATACCATTTATTTAACACAGCATCCGGCGTTTCGGGGCAGGTGCCTTGGATGGGATGGTTCACAGGAGACGAGATTTTTTTTTTTTTCTTTTTCTTTTCTTCTGTGTTCTAAGGCGAAGGGCAAATAAAAGGAAAGGAAAAGGAGAGGGTATGGTGCTCATAACCCAGGCTACAGCACAGACTTGTATATACCTCATGTGCTGGGTCTGTCAACATAATAAAGCGAACTTGTTCCGTTCTAATTTCCTTTTCCTAGTCAGAATAAGTACTCTCTGTGTTTCTTTATTTTTGAAAAGTTGCATTGCTTGAGAGTATGACGAATGATTTCAAGATCCATCCAAGAGGCTTTTTTAATCTAATTAGTAAGGGTTATTGTTGGGGTAATTTAGTAGTATCAACCTGACGCGCGTTGGAGACTTCAAGTTGTTTACTCTAACAACACTTCCGAAAAGCAATAAACCGTGTGCTCATTTGACTGACATGAGTTTGTTGTACTAACGTTACGCCAGATCAAAGTTTTGCTGTCTCCAACATGACAGGGAGAGAACCCAGCCCACCGCGTCGCTTACGGGCTTGCGCTTCTTGTGTCAGAGTCAAAGCCAAGTGTCATTTCCGACAAGACAATCAGAGAACCCACATTTGTGATAGGTATTACAACACTCAAATTAAGGGTAAATTCCTTCTCTTGGCACGAACGACATTAACTTGGTCGAGGTGCGAGGCTTTGGAGAAGGAGTGTCTGCCACAGACAACGAGTAATCTGAGAAAACCACGAAGGATCCATCAGAATAGAGAGTAAGACTTATGAATGCTTCACGTCTCATGTCTGAATGACTTAAAGACTCTAGGTTTGTTGTGAAACCATCAGACGTGACAGCAACTTCGGATGGTGCAGCCCTTATATGCAAATCGATGATACAAACCTTTACTCATATTAACCAGATCCAAACAACAACAACAACAAACAGACGTCAGGACCCAGCAAAATCACTGAATACACTCAAACCACAAATTCAAAAACGCCCGATACACTTCGGCCTCCGTTTGGGCTTTCATGGCCACAAGCAACTCAGATACTAAATCTTTTTCGTCAAGAGTACATCTCTCAATTTCCCTTTGTGCTAATCCGCAGTGATGACGCAGTAGATTCTCTTTGGGAAGGAAACCCGTTCCTGTTCCGAGCTATCATGTTAGTTGCGGCGCCACTGTCAGAATCCAGAATCATCAAGATGAAGCGCAATGTGCTTGCATGCCTGGGCTATAGAACACTTGTCGAAGAAGACAAGACTATGGACATACTTCAAGGTTTGCTGGTGATTGTTGCTTGGTAACTTTCGAGTCTAATAGTAGCCGAGCCAAGACTGATATGATTCTTAGGGCGCATAAATGCCATATTGATAACAGCCAAGCCGTCAACCTGGCGTATCTTGGGCTGGGATATGCACATAATCTGGAAATTACGCAAGATACTTCGCCGCCTTCTGGTTATCGAGGCAATAAGAAAGATTCAGAGACAGCAGTAATGGACACAAAAGAAGATGCAGGTTCAACGGAGAAGAAACGCACTCTTCTTGGCATCTACTGTGTGTTATCAATGTAAGCATTTGACTCGACCACTGTTGGATGCGTAGCTAATGTAGTTCAGTCTTTCGACGAGACAATCGCGCACAAATCCTCTGCAAACACCTTATATACACAGCTGTCTCAAACCCTTCAGCGAGTCCCAAGCCTCACCGTCCGATTCTGTAGCAGACCACATGGTCCGTCTAGTCCAGATGAGCGAGAGACTCTCAGAAGGGTTTGGTGAATCGCATGAACGTACGCTCTCCAGACCATTTGCTTTCCTTCTGGAAGGAACTGGAAGACGCTTCCACTCTGATCTAAGTCGCTTGTCAGAATCAGTTGCACATCCCAATCTCGCGAGCCATAGCCAGATATTTGAGCTGCATCGCTTGTATCTCCTTGTACGGCTATATGAGCCTGCAATCATCGTGGCATGTCATCCAGACGAGGGTGTAGCCCAGTTTTATTACCTTTTGACATGTCTGCATAATTGCCTTGAAGCTATGCAATCCTTTTTCGAACTTTTCCTGGGATTACCGGTCGAAATGGTTATGCGTTGTTCGATAATTGCTGTTGATCAAGCTTTCTATGTCATGCTGCAAGCATCACGATTTGTTCTCATTGAAATTCCTGAGTGGGATGTTGAGTTGGCTCGACAGACACTGGGTTTCAATGCAGTACTAGATCGAATGATTGCACGTTTTGAAGAAGCTGAAGAATTGCGTGAGAAGGGATTGAGGGATTTTGTTGACACTGTACTCGAAGAAAAAGGCGAAGATGTTGCCAGTGGTATCGTTTAGATCGCAAAAGAGGTGCAGTGGTTGAAATCCTGGTTCGAAGCCAAGACTCAGGGGTGTCAAATGGAGGGCGCATCGACAGTCGAGCTGAATCGAGATATACACCAACACGAATTGAAGCCAAGATGGTCTGTAGGTCTCTTGGAGGAAATGCCACGGAATCTTACATCTTGAGGTTTCCATGGTCAAAAACATAGAACATCATTAAAAAGAAACAGTTCAAGTCGATCAAGTACAATTGCAGGGTATCATATAACCTCAAGAACAAATAAAAAAAAATATTAAAAGCGGTTCATGAAAACGCCGAACCATTGGCAGATTCACTTACCTGCTTTAGCAGGTTCGCTGGACGTGTCACATCCATCATCACAGCCACATTCGCGGGCTGTCGCGAGCAGCGGATACTCTTTGATGGCATCACCTTTTCTGAGATATTGAGCAGAGCTTTTTTTTTTTTTTGTTTTTTTTTGTTTTGCCCATGAGATATATATTTCAAATCGCTAATGTGTTGAAAATGGCAAAGAGTCATCAATTCAGAGTCAACAGTCATAGATGACTTGGGCTACCTACCTACCTAAGTACTATGAGGGGAATGAGCCAATCAAGCAAGATGAGACAGCCAATCAACTGCCTTCAGCTGAACAACAAGCCGAGTGGCAGAATCTATAGCGTTCAATTGCCATATTTCGCTCATTAAGGATTAACTAACTCGCTAAGTTGATCACATCTCAACACCTATTGTTCAGTATTGTTGTGTGCTGCCGCAACCGCCTTGTCATAATGTCTTCTTCAGTTGAAAGTCAAATCGATGCTGCTCAGCGCATGTATACTGAGCGCGCCAACAACTATGAGGATTCGTGGCATCCTGATTATAGTAGACGCTTCATGGAACTTATTCCTGTTCATAAAGGCGATTTTGTTCTCGATCTTGCCTGCGGAACTGGTTTAGAAGCTGTGATTGCAGCGGATCGAGTTGGAGATGACGGGCTTGTGGTCGGCGTCGACATCACAGAGGCGATGCTTGCTGTGGCACGCAATAAGCTGAATCAGGATGAGCGCCTGGCTCGCCGCATAAAACTTGTCCAGTATAATATCACTAATCTGGCCAGCTGTCATCATGTAGCAGAAGAAAGATTCGACCTTGTCATCTGCTCAAGTGCATTTGTTCTCTTTGACGAACCCGAAAAGGTTGTTGCGCATTGGCGTAAATACCTCAAGCCTGGTGGGAGGGTCGCTATCGACATCACCCACGAGTATAATCTCCGTGCAGGTCTTGTGTTGGAGAAAGTAGCTCGACGGTTGGGCATGACATTCCCCTCCAACCGAAGCTGGATCAAATCAAAAGACTCGTTCAGCGATATACTCAAGAACCAGGGATTCATAGTCGAGAAAGCCCAGGAATTGGAGAAGATTGTGGGCCTCGGCTCGACGTATGTCAGTGTAGATCAGGTTGATGAGCAGTTTGACTTTGTCGTCAACGGGCCTCTTACTGCCTCTATTGTCACGGACGAACTAAGATTCAAGGGCAGAGAGTATTTCAAAGATGAATGGAACAACGCTGCAGTAGACGGCAAGGTTGAGGTTTCTGACACTGTCTACGTCTATATCGCCAGAAAGGCTTGATGTAGTATCACAGCCCAATACCAATATACTTGATCTTGATCTTGCCATATAATTTACATCTTGGCCTTGATATTCCTCATTTTGGGCTCGACAGGTATCCTTGGGTGATCACCGGCGAGTTTCAGTCCAGTAACTCGCTCAAGCTCATCAACGGCCTCGAATGCCCTCCCAAGGTTAACTTTGATCGTTCTTAGTCCCTGCTTGCGAGCTTCCTTCAGGTTCTCTCCAATATCGTCAAGAAAAGTAACTTCATCTGGCTTAACGCCAGTGTTCCAATCTCGATCCTTGCCACGAGGTGACTGTGCGTTGATCTTGGCGAATTCGTCTACCCTGGCAAGGGCAAGCTGGTACATAGCCGGATCAGGTTTGCGGATTCCGACATGAGCGGATGAGACAAAAACATCAAATATTTGTCGTATAGGCTCGTCGAAGAAGTGATCGAGATGAAGCTTGTGACCAGGTGGGAAGATAACAGTGTTGCTTAAAGCTGCTAGGATGAATTGGCCGTTCTCCTTGAGCTTCTTCAGCGCCGGGTACATCCAGGGGTCCGGATTGTTGGATACAGTCATCATCTCATCGAACAGCCATTCTGCATCTATAACGGGGACCGGCGGTGTTTCCTTTGGAAGGTCGGGGTCTTTGCTCTGCTCTCTTTTGTAGAAGGCTCCCCATCTATCAGGATCATGAAGATCCTGACTGAAACCCCTGAAGAAGGATTCATCCATGAGTATCTCGCCCTTCTCCAGCCGATGCCAGAAGCCGTTAGGGGCGGTTCGAGATATCGAGTAGTTGACCCATCCTGGAGGGATGCCCAGACTCAACTCATAATCTAGGATGGCTTGGAAAGGTGACACAACCTGAAAATGTTAGTGGTAGTGATACAGCAGGTTTAAATTGATGTGTAACATCAACAAGTAAGAAAAGTCAAAATCGAGAGGCATGAGCTGAAGTTGGCGCGAGTCTCACTTACACAAACACCACCAATATCAAACAACAGAACCTTTAGCTTATTCTCAGACATGGTGGTCTTAATCGGTCTGAGAATAGGAGTGAAAAAATTAATTAATCGGATTATTGATTCAGAGTGAATATTGTATAAGCTAAACCGTTCTACCACTCTCAAGATGTCCTCGAAACATACATACATCAAGACGACTCCACCGAGGCCTGGGACATCCGACGAGCCTCGGTAGATCCCCCCCCCCCCCATTTGACTTGACTCTGGGGTGAGAGATAAGATAAAGCGCAGCCACGTGACGTGACACTGTCTCTCGTCCCCAACCCAGGTCCAGATACTCAAAAGGCGACCAAAGGACAGTCTAAACCCTTTTAGGCGATTAGGGCTATATGAATCCCCCACCAAAGCCAGACTTTTACGGATTATTCCTCTCGCATCAACTCGTAAACTTCAACACCCAAGTCGTCGTTGAGCCAATACCGTCAAGATGGTAAGTTGAGGCCTATCGCAGGGGAGTTTCCTTCTAAGGAGCTTCCTTGATGTTTTCCATTCTACGGCAGAAATGCCAATTGCTCTTGGAAGAGTCACCGCAAGATGCTTCGGAAGAAGAGCAAATCTGAAGCGCAAATTGCTGACTCGGGGATTTCTTTGACAGCCTTTCCACAAGTTGGTCAAGAACAGCGCGTACTACAGGTGAGTTTTGACTGTTTCCCGCTTTGGCTATCAAGAGGAGAAATGCTAACAATCTCCCAGCCGCTACCAGACTAAGTACAAGCGCCGCCAGCAGGGCAAGACAGATTACTACGCCCGAAAGCGCCTCATCACCCAGGCCAAGAACAAGTACAACGCCCCCAAGTACCGCCTGGTCGTCCGCTTCACCAACAAGGACATCATCTGCCAGATCGTCACCTCTGAGATCTCTGGCGACAAGGTCTTCGTCTCTGCCTACGCTCACGAGCTCAAGGCTTACGGTATCGAGCACGGTCTCACCAACTGGGCCGCTGCTTACGCTACCGGTCTTCTCGTCGCCCGCCGTGCCCTCAAGAAGCTCGGCCTTGACGAGGACTTCACCGGTGTTGAGGAGGCTGATGGTGAGTACAAGCTCACCGAGGCCGCCGAGACCGACGATGGTGAGCGTCGCCCCTTCAAGGTCTTCCTTGATGTTGGTCTGAAGCGAACCTCCACCGGTGCCCGTGTCTTCGGTGCCATGAAGGGTGCCTCTGACGGTGGTATCCTCGTCCCCCACTCCGAGAAGCGATTCCCCGGTTACGACATGGAGACCAAGGAGCTTGACGCCGACACCCTCCGAAACTACATCTTCGGTGGTCACGTCGCTGAGTACATGGAGACCCTCGCCGATGACGATGAGGAGCGTTTCCGTAGTCAGTTCCAGAAGTACGTCGACGACGACGTTGAGGCTGAGGGTCTTGAGGACCTTTACACCGAGGCTCACGCCGCCATCCGTGAGGACCCCTTCAAGAAGGTCGAGAGCGACGCTCCCAAGAAGACCAAGGAGGAGTGGAAGGAGATCTCCAAGAAGTACAAGAGCAAGAAGCTCACAAAGGAGGAGAAGGAGCAGCGCATCCAGGAGCGCATCCAGGAGATCATGCAGCAGGATTAAAAAGTTGCTTTATCTCATTGGGTCACGGGCATTTGAGGATTGTTAACCTTTGCATTGGGTTTGGAGTTTCGAGGAAAGGCAAGGTCCATAAAAAGGATCATATGAATGAATTACCAAAAAGATACCTTCCAGCCAAATTCCATAGTTCTGGTGAAACGGGCATCTCATTACTCCAATGTTTCTTGCCATTTGTGCGTGTGTGTGTGAAAAGTTCGGCTTTGCCTATTACGGTCTAGCGTAGCACTTGACAAATTCTGAACCGTGGAGTCGGAATCTTGACGTTTTGTATAGGGTAGGCTCTCTAGGACTTCGCCATAGTTTCAAACGTCATGTTTAGACAGGCAACACAATACAATTACTGTCTAAGAGGGGTTCCGTAAGTTTTTGACAAGTGTTGGGATAAATCTTCCGATGCCAGTAGCAAGTTGTGTTGATGATAGACTAAGTACGTGCCTTTGAATCGTGGAAACGGTTGAAAGTCAATTTCTGTCAGGTTTGTGTGGCGGCAAGTCTGCATAAAATAGAGCAGTAGGTTTCTTCCGAGTCATCCATCAATCCTCTCATGTACAGGGCACTTTAGCTACTAGTATGTATCTACCTAGTGTTGAAGGAGCCTGGTCATGAATAGTAGGAACTATTTTGACTATTCACCGTGATAGGACGTGAAAATCCGGTGGTCCGGATATCAGGCATTGCTTTCTCCGGAAAATGGTGATACTGTGGATGTGATACAATGGAGTAAGTAGGACCCTGACGGAGTCAAGGTGGAAAGGGGAAAAAAGACAAAAAAAAAACAGCGGACTGACGGGTATTTCGAGAAAATACACAGCCAGTTGATTCCGTGGAACCCATAATTTTAGCACTGTAGAGTCGCTCGCCTCGCCTCATCTCACCGGACAATGTATCAAACCCGCGGCCGAGGACCTAGTCAGTTATTATGATGCGGCTGGTGATGATTTCGGACAGTCAGGTGGCGCATACAAAAAGCGAAAAGGGAGCCGATTTAACGTTATCGAACTGTGCAGCTATGTACTATTAGCTGTTTCTCCGAGTCGGATGGACCCGGTGGATATTAGAGCGCGAGCGAATGATGCAATCGAGTAAAATGAAGATCGGATAATCCTACGTGATGGACCCTGCTTTATTGAAGACTGATGAATGGGAAAAAGACCCACGTTGGTTAATAATAAGGGTTTTTTATTGTATGTCTCGGCGCAGACCAGGGCCCAATCTCGGCATCGATGGATACTATGTCGTGCCTGTGCTTGTTATCCCCTAGAAATATTCATTGTGCGATGACATCGTCTGCCAAGAATTATACCATTCAGGGCCCTCTTTTTAGATTTGTAGTGAATGACTTGAGTAGCTTTAGACTCCTTTTCTCGGGAGCAAAGCGCATCATTTTGCCATTGAGTAACTCACCTGTCAGTTTGTGAGAGGGCTGTGACGTAACGTCGTTTGTTTGTGCTTAGGTTACTCACCATGGATTGAGCCGAGGGGATTTGCATCATCGAAGGTTGCAACGACCATTGTTGATCTCTACATACCTACTTTATGCGATTCATACCTACCTAGGTATTGAAACTGTTCACTGCTAATACTGTATGTGACAAGCAATAAACTCCATGTACTTTCAATGCCACGGAGTGAAGAGAATAGGGGAATCTCTCAACTCGGATTTTAAAACTATGCTCATTCTCGCTTGCGCACATTTGCGTATTCTGTTTCAATACTATGTCCCGTCTCTGCACTGACGTTCATTTTGATGGTTCAAGTTCCGTGCCCAGGTCCCAGGGCGGGCGGGCCCCGACAAAACCGGGGGTGCTAGACAAGCTCCAGTCGGTTCGGTACATGATCAAGTATAGGTACATAAGATGGGACGTACCCGACCGGCTACGCGACGGGCGGCTGTTTCTTCCCCTCAGATCTGAAAGCCTCTTTTATCCGTTCAGTATGTCGTAGGTAGGTACTACGGACGTGTACAAACTTGCCTCGTCTCACTATTGCATTGCATGCGAATCAGACCTGCGATTCGTCTCGAGAAAGTCTTGCAAGATGAACTCTTGTTTGTACTATATCACTGGACATTACCTATAGTAGTATGTGTGACGTTTAAGATCTTTGTCGGACCCTGAAATCGACAGTGACTTATTTGTCAGGGCTGTCATCCTTGATCAGCAGGCAAGGTTTGGCCTTTTAGTTCTTGGTCAGCAGCATAGCACAGTAATTAAAGTCCTGCCTTGCCTTGCCTTCCAGTTGGTCGGCTACTCTCGCCTCCTAATCAATCACATTTGCTCCAGACAGTTGAAATCCCTAGATAATATCCTCCTTGTTGGTGAGTAGTATTTCTGATGTGGTCGACTGTGCCTTTACTCAACATCTCGTGACAAACCTCTCTACCCCGCTATTGGATAGTAGGTAGGTAGTAAATATGTCATGATTGTCTCCATCCACTCACTAACTAAGCAATCCATTATATTCTCTCAATTCCTTCCATATCTTCGTTGCTGCACCTCATACCCTCTCATCTCCCATCGTCATTGTTTCATATCAGGCCGAGACCGCTCGTACATAGTCCAGATCGAGCCCACTTCAAGTACCTGTACTTTATAATCCGTTCTCGGTATTACGCATATTCGACTACTAGGCACCTTAACCTTGTCTAGCTCTCTATCTTATTGCCGACTATACCTCATCCAGCCCACCAAGCTCGTCTCCAGGATTCGCTAGCCATCCACATCCCAACACCACCTCACTAATCATTATCTTTCTGGCTGTTTCTCTCCTCTTTCTTTACTCTCGTCTCCTTCTCCTCTGACCGACTGCAACACTGCTTAATCTGTATACAATAACACTATCGCTACCACTATTATATCGCTCGAGTCTCTACCTGCCGTTGCGGCTCCCCGCCCAGTATGGAGCAGGTTCATGGCGTTGATGTCAGCTGGATGACCCATGGTGCTTCCAAAGGCATGTTTCTCAATCGCCACTCACGCTCAATCGCTTCACCATGAGATGCCCATCGCGTCGATTGCTTTGATGCGACAGAACAAGACCCAGAGCTAATACGGTATATAGATAAATTAACTAGAAATTCGCCTCCCACCAAAACTCCCTCAGCTGCTCTTCCAAGACAAATTCCAGGCGCAAACTCAAGACCGAAGCCACCAGCTTCGGCCCCTACAGACAATGCTTCTGTAGACTCAAACCCCTCACACAACGGCCAAGCCACGACACCGAACGGTTCTACCGCTCCTAAACGGATATCGCGCTCGAATTCTATAGACAAACAAACCCCTCCTGGTACTTCACCTCATCGTCGCAATTCATGGTTTTCCAACATATCCGCCAAATTCTCTTCCTCCGTCACACCGCCAGCCCCCGGTCCTCCTTCGCCAGCTCCCATTCCAGAATCGTCGCCAGCACCATCGCAAGACCCTCTCCCACCAAAATTGACACATACGAAAAATGCCGTTCTGCCGCATGCCGCGAAGCCCGATGGCGATGGCCCTTATATACCTGCCCCACCCAAGAGTGGTCAACCCGGTTTCTTGGGCATGTTCCGTCGGCTCTCGTCTTCCAACGGCGGTGCCCTCACGCAAAGCGGGAAGCTGGGCCATGGACTTGTTGACAGAGTAGTTCTGAATGTTGACCAGAATCGCGAAAGATGTCCTATACAAGAGCTTTCTTGTGCGAAATTAAGAAGAGTCGCGTTCTGTGTAGATGTTGAGATTGCGCCACAGCCCAGATACGCTGAAGGCGACTCGCAATTGCCTAAAACAACCGACAAGACCCAGAAAAAGAAGCAGGTCGAGAAGGGCGAAGGGGAGGCTCTTAAGAACCCAAAGGCAGTCGAAGAACAGAAAGAAACTAACGGAGAAGTAAAGAAAACGGGGGAGAAACTGCCCCAGGAGCCCCTTAAAGAAGGGACTGAGGCTCCCCAGCAGATGATTGAAGACACGACAAATGGCAGCGCGACTCCTCTTCCAGAGAAAAAGGAAGAAAATTCTAAGAAGAAGGATAAAAAGAAGAAGAGCGAGGAAGAACGCAAAGCCAGAAAGGAGAAGAAACGAAAACTTGCTGAAGCAAACGGATCCATCCCTATGGAAATTCATTACGATAGTAGCGATGATTCGGACACAACAGGAACGCCTCCTAATATTACAAAGGCCCCTAATGCTCCTCAGACTGCCAAGCCTCAGACAGCACCTACAACAAACCCGGTTCGAGTATATCGCAGATGTTGTCAGCTACGCGAAACGCCGATTCTCAAGAAGATCACTGAGCAACTCACTGATATAAACAACTATACAGCCTCGACTGGTACAGTCAACAAGCTTGACCTCACAGATTACTGGCTACAACTGCCCGATCTAGTCACTTTAGGCGACTATCTGGCAATCGTTCCTGTCAGGGAGGTACTGTTAGAAAACAGTGGCCTGGGTGACGAGGGCCTACGGGTTATTCTAGCTGGTCTCCTCGCAGCCAGGCGACCTGCCATCAGACGACGGAAACACAAACATGGCGAAGAAGAAGAGCAAGGAGGAGTGGTGGAGCGTCTGGTCTTGAAAAACAACAAGATTGGCCCCGACGGATGGAAGTATCTTTCGCTTTTCATCTATCTATGTCGGTCACTCAAATTTCTTGACCTCTCCCAAATCCAGTTCCCGCGTCAGCCTCAAACCCCACCAAATGGATCACCTAACAATGGAGTGCAAGTACCTCGAAGTATATCAAACATCTTTTCCAAGGCCCTAGGTGAGCGTCTGGGAGGATCAACACTCGAGTTGGTCAACCTTGGCCAGGCGGGCTTGACCATGGAGCAACTCGGTTCGGTCGTCGATGGTCTAATACAATGTGGTGTAAAACGACTTGGTTTGTCGCACAACGGGATCGATGCAGATGGTATGAAGCACGTCGTCAGGTTTCTCAGCGAGGGTCATTGTGAGGGTCTAGATTTGGGTGGCAATGATCTTGGCCAACACACTGAAGCTCTGGCCACAGCAATCAACAATGACACAACTTTGTGGGGTCTCGGCATGGCCGGCTGTAACTTGACACCTTCAGCGCTGTGCAAGATCTTGCCTGTGATGGTCAAGCTACCCAACTTGCGGTTTTTTGATCTTTCACAAAACCCAGCTCTGTTTCAGTCAACCCCCAGTGCTGTTGGTTTGCTCAGGAGGTATGTCCTTGATTCACTCTATCAATATTGTTGACGCATGTATACTGATTGCACTTAGATACCTACCCAAAATGAAGGTTTTGAAGCGTATGCATCTGGAAGATGCCGCGATGACACCCGAACAAGCGATTGCAATCGTGGAAGTGCTCCCTGAAGTGCAAACGCTAGCACACATCAACATCACCAACAATGCAGAGATTGTCAAGCTTGCCGATGCGAGAACTGAAGAAGCGCAAGAAGAAGCTTGCGCCCTTTACGCCTCTCTGCTTGCTGCAGCCCGCGTGTCTAAGAGTCTCATCTGTGTGGATGTTGAAGTACCCAGTGAACATTCGGGTGAGATTGTCAAAGCTATGGCCAAGCAAGTTGTTGCATACTGCTTGCGTAACATGGAGCGACTTCCCGACACCGACGCTGGCGCGGTCATGGCGTCGACACTTGCGGAGAACAATCTCGAGGCTGGTGATTCTAAGCTGCCACTTTATCCTGACGTCCTCGCACACCTTGTCGGACACGACGTGCTGGACCAGGAGGAAAGCGATGATGACAACAGCTCGGCGCCCGATGAAGACTATGTCATTGGAGGCACTGGCGTGGTCAAGGCACTTGCTTGCTGTTTGAAGAACCGAGGCGACGAGTCAAGGAGACAGTCTGGCGAATTCATCCGTGACATCGAGAACGGGGCAACAAGTCCGGCGGTCACGCCATCAGCGAATCTGTCAACAGGAGGAAAGGCTAAAGATATGTCGAAGCACTTGTTGATGGGCGCCCGCAAGATTCGACTGCGCCTTCAGCCAGCACTGATCAAGGCGAGGGCCCATTCTGACGACGAGCACAACCTGCGTAGGTTGACGTTCTTGGACGACACTCTGCAAGGTATCATCAAACGGTTCGAGGATGAGTATCCAGATACGCGCGAGGATGCGACACCTCCAAGACGTCCACGCGCTGGGACCAAGGGCATCGAGGAACTACCTACAACCCTACCTTTGGAGGATTCTGCAATGGCTCTGTCAGACAACGAAGACGAGGGCGAAATCCATGCAGGCAGGCCACTGTCGAGATCTAACTCTATGGCCAAGATCCTCGTCGAGGAAGAAGGTCGAATCCTTCGGGCTGGTCATCGATTCCGTGCCGGTTTCTTCAAGCAGGAGCAGATTGATCTGCTCAGCACAATTGACGACATCGGTTCCGATCCTATGCACGTGGGAATGCTTACCGAGATGGCCGAGGATATTGGCGGAGAGCTGTTGGAACTCGTTAAGACGAAGGGTGCTGTAAGGGCCTTCAAAGAAGACAGAGATGTCGCACTCAGGTGCATGGCTGCAAGCGACCCAGAACATTGGGAGCGATTTGTCGATGCTCAGAACAAGTCCCGTGCCAACATTAGCATTCCACCTGCGGCAAAGCAGGGGGAGGCGACGGACGAGAGTGCAGTTACTGATTAAAGTAGTATCACTGTTGGGGCGGTTGTGTAACAGAAACCTGTATGGTGATTGTATGGCCACGATTTGTTGGTCATTAAGAGTAGACATACATGTTTGAGGTGGATGGAAGGACATAACTTGCGCATGGAAGCCTGCGCACTTGTTGATTCCCACTTTCTGTTTTTTTGCCTTTTTGCTTTGAGCGGGGAGTTATGAATACTACGTACGATCTCTTCCAGGAGAGATCTGGCTATACTCATTACCAATTTTGCATGTAAGATGATGAACAAGTGAATTTTCGAGCAGTAGCAATCATCTCCGTGATAACAAGATGTTGCTTTTTTGGATAAGGGGTATCGGTTGCTTGTGTGGCTCGATAACTGTCCAGTGAGGTTTCTTGCGAAGTATTAATCTCGTACACCTAGACTACAGAGCTTATTAATTTGATCGTTCATCGACATTCGAATTTCCTTTGGACCTATGTAACCTAAGGAGTGGATAGGAAAGGTAGTACAGCATAACTACTAGGTAGGCAGCGCTAGCTGAGTATGGGTATGGGTTATACGGCATTGCCGGGATGAGTGCAGTATGACAGAAGATGATGCAAGTCATTGAATGTTTCAATAGATGTGATCCCAGTGACTATGAGCTGAAGCTAAGATGAGATTTTGATGTTTGTTTCTTTTTCGCTTTCTTCCTCTGTCCACCTAATTAATAAGGAAATAGAAGGTCTTCCCAGTTGGTCTATTTAGCTCAGAATCACGATGTTTGGTTGGTCCGTGATTTGTGGCCCTTAATCTGACCTGCAACACGCGCGATCCCGTACTGATGTGACTCTGAAACACGAGCTATACCTTATTGGGCAACATGAGGGCCTCGGCGACTTCTTCCTAAGCCTTGTTCTCCGTAAGGCAGGCAGGCAGGAAGCCTCTTTCCCTACTCTGTACTCACCTGATTTAATTAATCTTTAACCTCTGTGCACGTTTCTTTCTTTTTGTATGTTTCACAGCTACTCACTCTGTTGCGTCTTTTCATTCGACAGAGGATAAATGGAATCCACCTTTTATTCCCGTCTCGGACGCACCGTCTGATTTCGATGATTCTTTTCTGGGTCATATCTGACAAGACGAGACGGGGAAGCTGAGGCTGAAAGGAAGGAGGGATTTGAGAGCCATGATGATGATGATGATGATGGTGATGCACTCTAAGCTCAGGCCAAAAAGATGAGCCGTGTCAGATGCGGCGCTTATTCCAGAAGCTTCATCTTTCCTCGCCGTTGGGTCGATGCCCAGAACTGTCATCGTCATTGAGCTGTTTGATCTGCATCTTAACACAAGAGTTATATACCGTCCGATACGAGAAGGTTGCTGAGCTGGCAATGTGAGGACAGCAAACAGCTCGAACCCGATCGATTCCATTCTTTCCCCGAACATACATATTGATTGTACCTTACAAGACCTTGTGCTGATCAATATTCCTGCAATTCTTCACCTGGTCTGTGTCGAAGCAACGAAACGGCCTAAAGCGTGCACGTTGAAGAGTGGATTCATGGTAGATGCTCGCTCCATCTCCCACGCTCCTGATTCTATTTACGAGTCTGGGCACTCTGACAAGGACTTTCTTTTGTAATAAAAGCTGATGTCGAAACAGAAGCACGTCCCTCATCAGCGGGTTTCCCGCAGCCATCCCGTGCAGCTGATTGGTTTTAGCCTGTCCGTTCAATTCATGCAAATGCTTGCAAAGCATGTACAGGGATCCCTGGGGAGACGGGAGACCCTTGCTAATGAGCCAGGATCCTTCGACATCTGGTGACGAGAATCCGGGTTGTCCTCTCTTATCTCTTTGGTCCACGACTTACTTCTCATGCTTGTATTTTCCCCTCTCCTTCACGGTCTTTCTTTTCACCTTGTGCAGCCTGTTGACTGGCTTTGGCAATTCGCTTCTTACACTCATTTACGTTTAACGTTTAGTCTGTCGTTTCCTTCTCATTTTTTGCTTTCTCGAGGCGAGCTGCGCTCATCACCGTAGCCATTTTCACTCTTTTTGAACTCTTTTTGACCATTGCTCACTCAATCTCGAATGTTCTCAGTGACCAACGCATCTTATACACTTTGACCATCATTAACCAACGAGTGTTGCATTCGATCTGCCTTGTTCCGCGTCCTGGACTCAACTTCGCCACATTGTGTGACAGCCTTTGGAACAATTCATACATCATATTCCGTCATCTTATAAGCCATGAGCCCAATAGAAGGACCTCCGTCGACTCGGTCGACTCTCCCATGGGTTTGGGAAAAGCCAGGCTCGGTTATGAATTTTGAAAGGTAAACTGAGCAACGACAGTCATGTCTATTGAATATAGTGAACTGATTCGATATAGTATCTCGGAAGAGCCTGGCTCGTCGACCAACACACGACCCCCTACTGGCCGGACTCGAGGCTTCACTTCTTCTTCAGGACGACAAACCGTCAGATGGCCTTTTCACAGTTTCAGCAATTCCCGATCCTCTATCCCCAACTACGCTCGTCGCCCTTCCAACTCACGATCTATCCCGCAAAGCTCAGGTTCACTTCCTCGCCGTGCTGCCGGCAGCATCAGCCGTTCTGTATCCAGCTTCCTCGGCAGCGACATCATCCCCGACTATGTGATCAACTTCATGCGGGGCGAGACGCCCGAGACTCTGGCCCAAAGGCACCGTATTCCAGACAGTCCTGAGCCGGGCCAGTTCCATCGTACCCAGCCATCTCAGCTCGGTTTGTCGCCGGACAACTCGAGACCAGGTACTCCAAAGGCCGAGCATGAGAAGATGCTTGTAGACGAACGACCAGTACGTAATAGGTCTCTCATGACAGGATGGAGAGCTGGAGTTGCTATGAACATGTTTCTAGCCTTTCTCGTTCTTGTGGCTTCTGTGACTTGTCTCGCCCTGGCCTCCGCCAAGGGACATATGGCAACCTGGGAGTCGACATTGATGCAAGGAAACTCGGCCACAGTCGAGGGCATCTCTCGGGGAATTATGGCAGGCGTCAACATCCTCGCTATTATTCTTATTGCTGGAGCCAACTACGTGGTTCAAATTCTCAACAGCCCGACTCGCGCTGAGTTGGACAACGCCCACCAGAACTTCGAGTGGCTCGATATCGGAATTCCTTCGCTACGAAACCTGTCACTCATTTCTTCGACCAGGGCTACGCTATCCGGAATCATGATGTCGTTTGCCCTCGTCTCCCAAGTAATGTAAGCAAGAAATCATATGCAGGCTAACCCGAAAGCCACCGCTGACAACTCTCAGATACAATGCCATAATTATTACAACCGAACAGCCCAGCAAGTCCAACTCATCGCTCAATGTCAACGGGCCTCTACTTGCTGCTATCACACTCGTTAATCTTGTTCTCATCCTCACCTACGCTATCGCCATTGCTCTGGCTCTTACTCGGCAATCTTTCAACCCGCTGGTCACGCTTGGTGATGCTCTTAGCTCATTCCTTGCGGACCCCGACTACAGCACTCAGGATTCGTGCCTCATCACCAAGGAGGAGATTAAGAAGGGATTGTGGGGTGACC
The DNA here is from genome assembly GCA_014899045.1 of Fusarium palustre. Lineage (NCBI taxonomy): Eukaryota > Fungi > Ascomycota > Sordariomycetes > Hypocreales > Nectriaceae > Fusarium > Fusarium palustre. Next base: position 8,908 of record JAAVUH010000136.1, on the reverse strand, counting down.
GAGAGGGCAAGTACTGGTATTCCCAGTCCAGCTGCTGGTATAATATCCCTTCTGCTAGCCGATGGGCTGTTTGGATCTTGACATGGATTACGCCTGTGGGCCTGACGGCGGCTGCTCTGGCCCTAGGAGCTATGGAAGACCCAAAGAAGGCGTTTTCGACGTTTGGCAAAGCGACAGTGGTATACGAGTTACCCACGGGAATATCGCGGCCTGGCCTAGCCATCGTTGCTGCGTTGCCTCAGCTTCTTTTGGGTCTCCTCTACCTCTCGAGCAACGCGCTGCTGACGTTGTTTTACCTGTCTCATGAGTTCTCGATGTTTTCATCGAAACTGTTGTCTTTCCGTGTATCTTCCGGTGAGGCTCTGGGTGCACAGACGACCTCTCTTTACCTTACCCTGCCTCGACCCGTATCTTGGATGCTCTTCTTCCTGATTACAGCCATGGCTTTTCTTCTAAGCCAGGGTGTACTGCTAGTTTCTGTGGACGGTAGTGAAGGCTCGACTACAGGCATTGGGTTCAGCTCGCTGCCATTGCTCATACTCCTTGTGCTGCTTCTGGTGCTGGCATCCGGAGTTGTCACCTTATCTCTTCGAAAGGTGGATCCCCGGGGTACCGTAGAGAGCGGAGCTCCGGCCGGCAACCCACTCACTTTGGTGGGCGGGACATGCTCGGCAGTTTTGAGCGCACGATGCCATCGTGTACCAAGAGAGAACGGCGTTGAGACGCTCGAGGTTCGATGGGGTGTGGTGCGAGAAGGCGTGGGAATGAATGCAGGACACGCAACCTTTTCTGGACGTCCTGTGGGAGATATCATGGTCGGAAGGTCTTATGCATGAGTTAATTTGATTTGTAGGTGTCGGATTATACGGTTGCTAATGTCTATATGGATGATATACCTGGCGTCTGTCTATTGGGGATTTAATGAGAAAAGTTCAATTCGTAAAGCACTGAAATATTTACCGCTCTTTGTTACCTGAGAGAGAGTGCCAGAATGCATAACAGAACTGTTGATGGTTTCGTTAGCTCACAATATCAGGGATCTCGTGATATAAAATGATTAGTCGCTGGACTAGAGACGGACGATCGCCCACCTAGAAAATCAAAGATGGGTCATGGGCTCATCAAGCTCAATACCGAACACGAAACAAATCATTTATACATAAAGGTTGACTTAGAAGCGATGAGGAAAAACGGTGTAGGATGGTGTCAGCAACAGATGATTCGAGCCGACCCCCATCCCTGGTCTAGTCTTTGCGAATGATGAATTATTGGTAATGGCTGGCTATTGAAATTATTACCAATCCTTGCTGATACCTAGCCAAGAAACATCAAGGGATGAGATGCTCCAGATTCAGATCGACTTTGACAAGAAACAAAACCAAAACGAGAAATTTCTTTGTTCTCGACCTTGTTGGGTCAAAGTCTAGAAGCTGGAAGAAATTGGTTCGGTTAGACAGGGATAATTTCACAGATACAAGCCACAGTTGTCGCACCCAAGATTCGTCTCCTATGCGCTGGTCATACGATTCACAGTGCCACATCAGCCCAAAGGTCGGGCGTTTCTTACAATTAGGTGACTCATGATTGGTCAGGCAATATGTTTCCTTCCCATTCGGGATCTCCTGCCTGCCCTGCTTACGTTTAGGTCGCTTCGGTTCGGAAAAGCACTTTCGAGTTGGTGGGCAGGTGCGTCTGTGTCCATACCTATAGTTAAGGTCTAGGTAGGTAAGGTCAAACAGGTACTCCATACCTCCCCTTTGTTGAAGAGTCCCCACAAGGGTACTTGCGTTAGAGCTGGAGCATAGCAGCCAAGGCAGGTTTAATCCAGGTACCAATGAATACCTAAGTCAAGGCAGAAAGGACCTCCTTTTGAAGCGAACCAACCTCATTAGTACTTAAACACAAGCTCTTCTCCTTTGGTTAACTTTCCGTTCCCTTTTCTTTGACCTTGACTCTGCACGATTCAATAAATAACATCCTGTCCCTCCATCCACCTACCTACAAACCATATCTGGTCAACTACTCAGCTACACCACGGCTCCTGCTTACACTCAAGCCTTCGCATTCAGACTTACAATACCGTCAAAATGACTTACACAATGACTGCTCATCTCTGCAAGCAACTCTACGCTTCATGGCGCCAGACTCGACAGCCTTCTCCCGAACTGGCCCTCCCAAACCAGACTCCTTCGTCTCTGATGCGCCCTGCCTCTCGATCTCTTTCACCTCCCGCTCAACGCTCTGAACGACGCCCATCAAATGCTTCAGATTCGGACTGGGCCCCAAACAGACGCCACTAAACAAGAAGAATTCTTACGAACAATTGTTTCTTTACTCACGACTTATGAAATGAGTCGACATATTGCATTTGGGACACCGTCACGGCATCTGGCGCATAAACTTGTTTACACCCGACGGAGTTATCCTTTTACAACAACATACCGGTCCACGGCTTTCTTGAAGACGCCGACATCTACCTATTGACGATGTTTTCCAATAACGAAATTTCGCACCCTGCAAAGCCCCAATACAGAAACCATCAAAGGAGCCTCAGACGAAATGCAGTAAAAACAGCCCAGAAAGGGTGGGTCCCGTTCGTGGCCCCTCGGGACCACAAAGTGTCAATCACGGCATTTCGTGCCAGAGTGGCACAATGTAGGCACATGTACAAGTACTTACGTAGGTACTATACGACTTGTACCTCCGGTTTACCTGGTATGCAGTTTTGTTGTTTTGGATCCCCAGGCACCAAGATTTCCGGCTACGGACGGCGAGGGCGAAGCTTTGTTCGGAAGTAAATTTTGTCTTTGTTCCCTTTATTTGTTATCTTAATTGCCCAGTGGTTGAAAGAAACCACCTCCTCTCTCTTACATAGATACCCGAAATGAAATCCATACTTTGAACCTCATCCTCTTTTATTGAACCTACCTTGTCAAGGCCTTCAATCTCATTCTTCGACCCCTGACAACACATGACTCAAAATGGAAAACAATGGCATGACCATCTGCCCACACCACATGTCCCCTGCAGTCGGGGTCCGCCGCTAGTTGCCTTACTTTGCGGGGTGTTGACATGGAGACAACTGTGGCTTGGTGAAACTTACATCAAGACCAAGGACTGGTTTGGAAGTGAGTTGGCACCAGAGTATCAGGAAATTTGGCCGCAAGGAGCATAAAAGACGAAATAAGTATCTCAGTCTATGCTAGACTTGTAGGCTATTTATTTTCATAGCCTAGATCTTGGAGGTCAACTTTTCTGGCACTTATTAAGTAGGTTGGTTGCTCTTTATCTTCTTGGGAAAGCCAATAAATAGTTCAAAGAAACCTTGAAAATTCTTCCTAATTCCTATGAAGCTCTTCTCAAGTCCTTGTGGGTTCTATGAACTCAGTCAAAGCCATAATGCGATACTACAAGACAACATATAGTATGGAAGTGTTGTATACACATACTAACTAACTACTTTATAGACTTCGTCCCGGACAACACATTAAGAAAATATACATGATTGTTTACTCCAGACGCATCCAAGTTTACCCTAGCAGCACTGAATTAGATTCCGTGAAACAGGAAAGCAAAAATGTCACTATTTCCTCGGATCGGATCGGCTTTCCAAACTCGTGCCGTACGCACTATAGCCTCTTCCGAACCGAGCTATTGGAGCTTGCTTACACTACACCTCAGCCATGTCAGCTAGTTTCCTTGCTTCGCTCGGCGTCTATTAATAGCACTGACGCCCCAAAAATTCATGGAAATCACAAGAACGGATATTGCGGCCAGCACAGTGATGAATTGCTCGCTACATATTTACCAGATATAAACAAAACCATTGTTACGTGTTACTGTCCAGCCGCTTCCGATATTTCTTTTTTCATTTCCTCGTTTCGTTTCTCATCAGCTCAAGTTAAAATCCTATGTTCCTCCCAGTTCTACTTATGTTGTCTTTGTCCAATAGCAGTGAATATGCTCCCGTTTGCCCTCATACAAATCCATCCACAGCTAATTGAATGGCAATATCTACGCGTCTGCGAAGGCGATTTATCCATCTACTATATGCCCTCCGTAATGTTGAATATACTATCCTCCTCCTCCGCCTCCAACGGCGGCTATGCCGCTTGCATCGCTCCCGTTTACTGAGTCGACATCTCTACATCGCCGACGCAGCCATAGTGTCGATGGTCGGCTTGGCCAATCGTGACGCTTGTTCTTCCTCTCCGCTGCCGTCTGGTGAATCCTGCAGCGCCACGTTGCCCTGGATACGCCGCTTGGCAGTTCTCTTCTCGGCTTCCGTGATGTGCTCTGCATTCTTTCGCATGTCGGGAGTCCATTGCGGCTCACTAGGCGTGTGACCAACAGACATGCCTACTCGGACCTGTTTGATGCGTTAGTTACTGACTACTTCGCTTCATACCATGCTCATGACTTACCAAAGTTTCAAGTGCATCATGACCATTGTCCACAAGATCACCATCAAAGACCATTCTTCCAGGCTCAAACAGCAGCAAGATTGTGCTGCCGCCGAACTTGAAGTATCCGAGCTCCTCTGCGCGTTTGACTTTATCGCCCTCGTTGCGAGTGATAACAGTGCTGCCCACCATCATGGCACCCACACAGATGACCATGACACGGCCGTGACATTCGCTGTCAATGGGCACAAGGACTCTAACGTTCTCTCCGTACACATCGAGAGCTGATCGGATGGCCATAGGGTTGACTGTGTAGTACTCACCCTCGATCGTCTTAGGCTTGCCCATGACACCATCAACGGGGATATGGAAGCGATGGTAGTCCTGAGGAGCCAGTCGGAAGATACCTAGCGCTCCACCTTCAAACCGTGATACATCTTCAGGATAGGCGTCTCCCAGGAGTCTCTTCATGTTGAACTCGCGACCCTTGACCCAAATCTTGGTAGCGGTTGAGATGGAATTGAAGACAACACTACGGCAATCGGCCGGTGACACAATGATGTGGGGGTTGTGAGGTGCTGAGCAAGGACGAGCATCAGGCTTCAGAGCACGGTAGAAGAACTCATTGAAGTTGTTGAACTCTTCCAGTGGCAGCAGAACCTCTGACATATCGAGTCCATGGAAAGCGATGAACTTTTCAATCTCATCCTTGGATGCGGGGTCATCAAACTTCTTGCCCTGCTTGACACTGAGGTTCTTAAGCAGCTTTCGAACTGGTGGTGATGATGTTAGCGTTTGTTCCGAAGTTGCCTGTCAACGTTTAGCGCTCTGTACTTACTTCGCTTGTTCTCCATGTCTCGAGATTTAAGACCCTTGTAGAGAAGACGGATTCCTAATCTGACATAGACACTCATCTTCTCTTCGTTAATCTGTCCTGTGAGACGGTCTTGCACAAGGATATTGGCCGAGTTGGCGCCCAGCTTGTAGCCACCGTAAGAGATCTTGGTAATAACCTTGCTATACCACTTTCGCTGAGCTTGGCTAGCAGTTACGAATCCACCCACCAGGACACTGTTGACCTGTCTCCAATCCTGACTCGCACAAGTCGCGATATGGGTAATGATATCAGCATCCTTGCGCTTGTTGAGTCGTGGTTGATGGCAAATGGGGCACTCTCGGATCTCAATTACATGCTCCTCACCACGATCATCGCCACTGTCAGATTTATCAAGGGGATCACCCTCCTCATCTGCAGGTGTCTTTAGCGTGGGGACGTTGGAAGATGGTGTTTGGGTTCCTGATGTTGTGCTCAGGTCCAAAACGCTAGGGTTCTCTGAACCGCCATTGTTATTGCTGTTGTTGCTTGTACGTGATACGTGGAGGATGTTCTTCATGTCCGGTACGAGATGCTTCAGTTTGTCCGCCGCAGTGGCTGAAGATCGTCTTCGGCCCTCCAACTGGTCTTCCAAGCAAATGACAGCTTCGTCCATAGTAAGCTCCCAATTCTCTTCGTTGTCGGCATCCCGATGGGGGAACCTCGAAAAGAAGCTGTCGATAGTAGTCTCAGTGAGTGTGGAACCCAAAGCCTCAAGCATTGTTGTGAGTTCAATTCTGCTGATTCGGCCGCTTTCGTCGGCATCATATTGCCTAAGCATGGCCCGCCAGAATTGTTGTCGGAGAGCATCGTATGGCATGTACTTGGCGCGAAGGTACAGGATAGGGTTGTGCTTCTTCTCCCACTTTTCAAGATCCTTCAGTTTGAGGGGTACTGTGTATTCGTGAAAGTCGACATCTCCGGCATCCTGAGCGGTTGAATCCGGATCACCGCCTGTATTCGCAAGGGCATCCGATGGCGCCAACATGTTAGGGTTTGACGTGGGTGCTGGGACCGGAACTGCGGTTGTTGTGCTGTTGCTGGATGCGTGCTTGCTCAGTGGTGGGCGGATCATCTTGCTGATGCTTGACGAAGAGTTGGAGCGCGACATGGCGAGCTTCTTGAATCGTGATCGGGAAGGAAGGGCTTCGGCCTGCGCGGGCACCTTGAGGTCGTACAGTCCAGTTTCAGGGTTTGCTTTGGGGGATCGCTCCAGTAATTCATGGAGCGGAAGATTGCAAGAAGCAATGAAGTCGTTTCCTGAATACTTATCATGGTCGATAACGGTGAAAGAGAAAGAGTATTTCTGCTCATGACTTTGAATTTGGAACAGCATCTTCTCGTTGAAGACGGGGTTGAGGTTGTGACGAATGCGACGGGTTCGATACGTCTTCTTGCCAAGCGACGCGACAACAAATGGATCCATGTCGAAGCTTGTACGTGTAAGATTCGATTCGGGAGGCAGGTCTGTGATCTTGACTACTTCAAGGTAGATGACGCCGACTGTGTCGAAACCGTTGCTTGCAAATGCGTAAGGGTTGTTGCGTCTCCTCTTCTTCAGCCCTCGAATTCGAAGTCGGCGTTTGCGCTTGGTGGGATCTTGATCTTGGTCATCTCCGGACTCAGACTCGCTCGAATCAGAATCATCCTCATCAAATTCGTCTTCGTCGTCGCTGGGGCTGTCCTGGGCGTTGGCAGCGGAATGAGGAGCCGCGTTGGGGCCCATGTTAGGTGTCATCGAGGGTGTGACATTGCGAGAACCAGTAGGAGCGGCGCCCACAAGGGTTTGGAACTTTTCGAGGATTTCCTGTGGTGTAGCTGATGGGCTCGTCGAGTCGAAGAGGGAGAACTGCAGCTGGACCTCTCCAGAGACAACACTTGTCTTTTTACCGGGACGCTTGCTCTTGAGGCGATACCAGGTCGGCTCTTGTTCCACTTTGCCGTTGCTGAAGATCTCTTCGAGAGCGAGATCGAATTCGCCCATGTAGTCTTTTCCGAATCGATCCTTGTCCCAGCAAATAACACTTAGGATAAGGTTTTGAACGGAAGTGAGAGGGATTTCTTCGGAGACGTTCCATTCTGGATTGAGCGTTTTGGGGACATCGTTGGTTACGATTCGAGATTCGCCGGAAGAAACAATGATGTACTAAGGAGGCTATTATTAGCGTTCCGTGAAATATTTTGCGAGAACGTCGTTGAAGGAGGGGGGAGCTCACAGGATCGGATGTGCCACTGCGATCTTTGGCCGCAAGGTCTTTTCCCTGGTGGAAAGTTAGTGATTGTTCAAAGCTCTCGGTTTGTTCTGGAATTGGTCTTGTGTCCTGGCCAGCGTATGGGAGTCTCGACTGGCGATGGAGCGGCGATGCAACGAAGCCAGACAAAGACCAAGATTTATTAGGGTTGGGTTTCGCGTGTTGCGGCGGCGACATGGCATAAGCACAGTGACATACTCTTATAATCCGAACTCTCAAAGCCAGACCATTTCCAGCATCCCTGGAAGGGCTCGTGCTGTCATTCTTTGATCTCATGGGGGGACTTTTGCTGCGATTGTTTTTGGTGTTTCCGTTGTTGACGGAGATTGTTGCGGAAGAGGTGGAGGAAGATCGAGAAGAGGATTTGAGTCTTGTTGGGATGATGCGCACCATGACGGCAGAAAAGGCCTTGGCTAGGCCTACAGCGTACAGTAGTGGGTGGACAGCTGGAGCTCCCCCGTCTGATTACAGTACAGGTAATAGATCGATCGACAGCGGGGTTACTGCGCTGGTGGCCCTGAAAGCAACCCCCGTCAGACTTGCAGATGGGTGGGTGTGGTGTCTCAGGCTCGGCCTCAGCTCAGGCTGATTTGATTTCCTTTCCAAGTGATGACGTTCAACAAGTGCCCTGTAACCTGTTGCAGAAATGTCGTCTGTCGATTGGTGGGAAATGACGTAGTAATCAACAAGTACCAACCAGGCCAGGTACAGATAACAACAAATAAATGATATCTGAGAGTCCAGTTAAGTTTCTATCTTGAGAAATATGCAAGAATAGTCCCTCAATACCTTATGTAACAAACCTAGGCTCAAGGTTTTTGTTGCCCGTGTTTGTGTTGGTTCGAACTGGGCTTATTATTATTCGCGTCGTCTCATTAGCTCTGGATTGTTCGCATGGATGAAACTCTTTTCCGGCCCCTTTTTCAATGCGGCTGTCTAAGTGGCCGTGTCGTACTCGTCGTGGTCCGTCCCTTGGTTGAATATATTGAAATGCGACGTGCACTTTTGTTTTCCTTCCTTCCCGATGATAGACTGTGAGATTGCACTGCCCGTATCGAACCGAATCGAGTCGTATACCAAATTGGTTTGCTTCTTTGACGAGTGACGACGGGCCAAGCCACGGCCAAGCCTCAGTATCAATGTCAGCGCGCGTGTGTGTGGGACAAGGAACGCGCAAAGTTCCTCGAAGGAGCTGACACAAGTTGTCGTCAAAAGTGTGATGGTCGATCGCTTAGATATTCAAAGATGAGGGAGCTATTGACTAGGTAGACAGGTATCGGTCGGTGGTGGTAAGATCCAGCTCGTTCGCAAGAGGAACAGAAAAGATATAAGAAGGCAAACAGAACTGTAATTCAAATTAAATCCAACTCGGTTATAGG
>JAAVUH010000135.1:0-29068 GCA_014899045.1 Fusarium palustre | reverse complement strand
GGGGTTCCATTCCAGGCCGGAGCCGGGACCCCGGAAGATATTGACAGACTCAAACTCAGCAGCAGATATTGATTCCGCGCATGACTGACGGCTGACCATCTATCACAAGCCATGACTACAACCATATCAAATTTATGATACAGTCAATGGTCTCGTCTCCGGCCACTTTGTCCGAAAGAAACCCTTCGGAGCGTCCTGAGAACATGACCGACGCTGGAGGTCTTCCGAGACCATCCCGGCGTTTAGCTCGGGGCTATAACACCGGTCTTCGGCTCTTGCTCAAGTATAAAATGATGATCAAAAGGCGGCTGAAGATGACTTTTGAATAATGAAAAAGGAACAAGGGGTACGGCGCTTGCAGTTACATAAGAAGACAAAAAAAGATTATAAGATATCCAACAGAACGTCTTGCCTTGCGCCAGATTTGTTAATTGGCATCAGATAAACTTTGTCTCTTTGCCTTTTTTCGAAGAGCATCTTGCTCGAAGGGGAAATGTTTCCACAGGACCGGACCGGCCCTGCAGATTTACAGATTGGAAATAAGGCATTTGGTTGGCTGAGGGAATAAAAAAAATGTACACAAAAAAGTCTTCCATCATCCACAATGGAAGCTCTCTCGTGACGAAACGTACCTGAGATAGCGGGGCTCTGATTGCTCGCCCAACGTTGTCCATTGATAGTAGACTCGTTCGTCTCGGCACTGACAGCTACTCGCGACGAGTTCAGAAGCGGCTGACATAGTAATGTTTGTCCAAGGCGGACTGATGCCCCGGGAGTTCGACGTGACAACATAGTTTAATCGGTCTTCTTTTGTCTTATCTTGTTTCACGGCCGGAGCTGTGGAGGCGTGGAGATCTGAGAGCCGGAACACAGAGATGAGTTAGTCGCTGAAACCGGCAGTTGAAGGACAAGGAAGCGCTGCTAGAAAGTGACTCGTGATAAAAACAAAGGGCGAATATCCACAAAACTTGAAGAAAATGAAGCTTGAAAGCCCACCTTGAGAAGAAGAAGTTACTCTGTTATCTGGCCAAACAAACCAAGATGTAACTAATAGGATGGGAAAGTTGCTAAGTTAATATCGGATAGCCAAAGCCTCGCTTCGCCTCGCTTAGTCTTGTGGCGGCCAAGTCAAACAATTTGTGACCGGTCAGAACTTGAAGCCTTCCAGGCGCAAACAAGACCCAACACGGCAGTTACGATGTTGTACGGCGATGCTTTCGACAAGAGGTTAAGAAAACACAGCTGTGCTAAGCGTGTAATCCAGCTTGATGAGGGGGAAAATGATGGGGTTGTGTTGTAGTGGTTGAGCTTGGGATATGTCAGCTGCGGCGGGTAAATCAATATGTACCTAGCTACTGATCGCGTCGTACAATCTACGAATGACTGACTCCTGGGAAGTGTGAAGAGTGAATTAGCCCGTTCTTGCTCTTTTATACCTCTTTGTAAAAGAAGAGGAAATTCCCGACCGATATCGTGCCTGGTAACACACCGTACAAGGGTTTAACAGTAAAGTCCACCGGTCTCGGATCCATACATGTTGAGGTATCCTTGCTCCAATAAGTGTGTTGGATCTCTGCATCGCGTACCGATAACTATACTGAGATGCAGATAAGGTATTATATATGCAGCTTCCAATTGGTCGATTCAAAATGTCAATCAATCCCTCTCGGTGAAACTTCCAGCGAGTCCACTCACCGAGTTCTCTCACCGAGTTCTGAACATGGGTCACGCTGTAGCGGCGGCATATTTTCCCGGGTCCCGACCAACGTCGTTGGATCCGTAAATTTCCTATGTACGCTCGCAGTGTCCGAGGTATTGGAAGATCAAGCCATCAGATCATCGTCAATCATCATGGCAAAGAAGGGTATGCACAATTCCCAGATGCTTCATTGGCGCACCTACCTATAACACAAGACTCTCACTGACTGATCCCTTCTATAGCCAAGGCTCGTCTGGTGCATGCGCGCCTCGTTTCCATGGCCATGACTGGCTTCTTCTACACCTTCAAGCGTCCTAGAACCGCACCCATGATGAGCATGTTGAAATACGACCCCATCGGTACGAATATAAGAATCCATGACCCCGAAAAAATAGCTAATACACCTAATTGCAGTGCGCAAGAAGGTCTTGTTCCTCGAGTCCAAGAAGAGGAAGTGAACGCCGCCCACCAAATCTCGTTTGACGATGCCTTATCGATACAAGAATTTCGACTCCTCCATCTCTTGTGTGAGCTAGAAACAGCTCACTCGACGGCCGCATCACTTATGCGCCATGTAACACTACACTAAAGAGCATTGCTGGAGTTTGGGCCCCGGGATCCTCGCTCTATCGATGCGACTCAACATGTACAACATAGATTACAACTATATCCTTGCGACATGGCTGCGCTGGCATGCCACTGAATTTAACGATCAGAACCCAATACTGCTGTGTATTCTGTACCTGAGCTATGTATACCGGTTAATTACAGACCACGGAGCAAATCATCATTCCATCCTCGTTTATAAATGGTCTCCTTCATATCGTCATATCGAATCATTACTGGCCACTTGATAATTGTGCCCGGTTTTCTTCTGGGGTCGGTAACTGTATTCCATGCTCAAATTTTGGCTCGAGAAAATTGGTAGAATTGTGCAACATTGGCCGCTCGTGTTTCGTCTTGCTAGTCTGTTTCTGTGTTAAGTATAAGTGTCGCATTGCTTCCCGAGCTATATAGATGCTTGAAGCAGCTATGGCTCACATGCCATTAACGTCTTCATGTTCAGCTTGACTTGCTGATTTGATCTTTTTCATGGCAGGAGGAGTGTCATTTCCTTCAGCAGCATGAGCGACAAGCTTTTTACTCGGCTTGGCTTCATCCGTACCACCTGAGACAGACTCTTTGGTAAAGTCATCAATGGTAGGCAAATCCCGTTTCCCCGTTCTTGGCATCAAACCTGTTCGAACTTGTTCCACCATAGCTGGGTTGGTGCCACCCGCAGACGAGCTCGACTTGACCATTACAGGTCGGCAGTATTGGTCATGATTCAAAGCAGTTCTGACAGGATCTGCCTCCTTTGTCGAAGCAGTCACAGGTCGTAGAATGGGCCGCGGAACACTCGGCTCTCGGCGCCTTTGTTGCTCCTGTGCAATTGAAGGCGGAGGGGCTGGCAACGATGATTCGATCGCGGGACTGGCTACGACAACTCTGCGGCGGTATCTTTCTCCTTGAGTATGGACATCGAGTGTTAAAACATCACTAAGACTATTGAAACGTTTCCCGCCAGTGTCTTGTGTCTGAAGGCCAGGTTGTAGCTCATCGGGTCGCTGCCCCTGGAAGTAACCTGATTCAGTTCCGACTTCGCTCTCTTGTGACTCGTTAGGAGTTATAGTCTGCAACTTGACAGCTAACTCGTCTTTGACCCAACTGTGTTCTTTGCTCAAGTAGGAAGCCGTTGATTGTAATATCTGATTGAGGTCAATCATTTTGTTGAATGTGGTGTTAAGATTTTCCACACGAGGCACTCGTTCGCTCATTCCTTCCAACTGACTCTTGAGTGTCTCAATTGCCTTGAAGTCCTCACGTTCTCTCCGACAAAGTTCACTGCTAGTGCCAGCATCACTTTGCAATCTGACAAGATGCTCTTGTAGACCAGAAGCCTTCTTACGTTCCTCAAGCAACGCCTCATGTAGAAGCTGGAACTCGGGGCCGCCCGATGAAACTGATTCCAATTGCCGTCGGACTTGCTCAAGGTGCGCTTCTACCGTGGAGTGGATAGCCTTCGACCTGGATATGTCGTCCTGAGTTGCAAGTCTCTGCTCCTGAAACCTCTTGTCGAGAGTCTCTCCGACCTCACGGATGGCCCCTTGCAAATCTTTCTCGGCCTGTTTGCCATTTTCAATAATAGATGATCTCATGTCTTCCAATTTCTGAGACCATTCATGAGAAACTCGGTGTAGCGTCTCTTCAAGCTTAACAACCTTTGACTCTCGATTCTCAAGTTGTTGGATGATCTCATTGTGCAAATCGTCCTTGAAACTATCCTTCCAGATCGAGTTACTTTCAGAAAAACCGGTCCAGTCATTCTTCATTTCTTGGCAAGCCCTTTGAGTTTCGACAGTCTTGATAGATATTGCGTCTAGGTAGTTCATGAGAACCTGTCGATTTTCTACATACCACCGCTGGTTCTTAGACTGGGCGCTTTGCTGTTTAGCCATGTTATTATGTAGTTTTTCGAAGTGGCTCTGGACAGTTTCATGAAAACAGGTAGCGGTCTTTGCTGTATCTGTCTGTGATGAGATGACATTGTGTATTTCAGAAGCCAATCTGGAACATATTAGTGGAAGAAGTTGAGGATATGTGTGAATGCATACCGAGCAATGATATTAGCTTCCAAGTTCTCCAGCATTGGTTTGATGTCTTCGTTTGTAATTTGTTCCTCGATATGTGAGCTCAGCTGGTCACTTATGCGATAGAGTCTGAGGTCTGTTAACAGGATTTCCTGGCGGTAAGTGTAACAACAGCTTACTTTTCAGAAATGCAGTCATTCATTCTGTCTTGATTCTGGCTACGTTTGTTGTGTGCATCGCTATTTTCTCTCAGGGTTGAGAAATCAGAATGGATATCCTTGACCATACCGACCAGGGTTGATTCCGTTTTAAGCTGGTTTTGAAGTTCACTGGTTGCTGCCCTCTCACGAACGAGTTCCTGTTGCTGATGCTCAAGCTCCGTCTTTAGCTTCTCGATGGTGTGGTTTTCTTGGTGACATAATTAGTCTATGTGTTGACCTAAGGAATGAATGCTTACTCTTTTGAGCCTCTTTTTCTGTCTCAGCTCGATATTGCTCGACACAGTTCTTAAGCTCCTCACGTTTCTTTCGGCTAGCCTCAAGAGCCAACTCGACGGCCTTTACATCCATATCACGCTTCTCATTGTTCTTCTGCAGTTCTGCGATCTCGTTGTAACGGGCACGGGCTCGTTTGAAAAGATCTTGTTGTTCAGCGATGGCTTCGTTGAGCTTGGCTCGATTCTTGCGATATTTTTCATGAATCGCTGCTTTATCTTCATGGGATTTGACCAGATCTGAACGTAGAGATTCGACCTCGCTCAGTAGTTTCTGGCTTTCGTTTTCGGCCAGAGACCCTTCTTCTTTCTGAGTTTTGTGAAGATCCGCTAGTTCTTGAATAGCGGCGTCCTTCTCAGAGATTAGCTGCCTTGACATCTCCAAGGCTTCTTCTGCACAGTGAACTTCGTCCTCAAGGCGTGCGATTTCCTTAGCGGCCTCGATACGTTCGGCCTCAGAGATCTGGATACATTCATTCCAGTGCTGAGCCACGTTCTGCATAGCAATCTTCTTTCGCTCAGGATCTACTGTATTCCGAGACCGACCCTTTCGCCTCGACGAGCGTTTCCTTGAGACATTGCTTGCTCTAGATTGTGGGCGATCTTGATCCCTGTCCGGGTCTCTGTAATGATCAGACCTTGCAGTTGGCTGCCTCGACCAGTAACCGCCTGAAGTACGACTTCGTCTTGCAGCTCTCGGGGATTGTGGAGCAGGCATTTCCAGATCACCGCAAGCACTAGGAGACGACACGCGATGGTGAGTCGGACCACTCTGGACAATGTGTGGAAGTGGCAGTTTGAGATGCTCGAGATTGCGCGCTAGATGATTGTATTAGCATAAAGAATCTTTGAGAAATGACGGATCTCATCTTACCATGTTCATTCGATGGGAAAGATGCGACATGGTTCTTGCCTTGTATATGTCGAGGTGTTCCAACCGAGTCAACCACCCTATCGGGCTGTGGAGAGCTTGAAAATGCTTTGGTTCTTGGGGGCGGCGCGGGCAACCCAACAACAGAAACTCTGTCCCTACAGGGAAGCTCAGAGCCCTCAGCGCATAAAGCTGTAGGGCCATTGTTAATCTTCTGAGGAGTCCCCTCTCGGGAAGACTTTGGGGAGTGATGCTCATGTTGCTTAGGAGAGGCTGCAAGATCTCGATGAGATGTGGCAGGAGACTTCTGAGGGGACGATTGTTTCCCAACCAGCCCGATCTCTGGTAGATCCAAGGGTGGAGGTCGAGGGATTCGTATGTTAGGGGGACGTGGTGGATTAGGAGGAGGGATGGGCGGCAGAATGCCCATCGAGGTGAAGAACTTGGAAGTATTATTCGGCTGAGATCTTTCAACTTTAGGTCTCTCAGAGAACTGCCCAGGACGAGGCGGCTTCTTTTCACCAAAGGAGAAACCTTCGGAGATGTTGGATATTGATACATCTTCTTTTGGCACAGAAAACCGTTTGACATGGATCTGGTTCGTGTATAAATTAGATGTTACCTGGGATTCAGGGATGACGGAGGGCAGCTTCTCAAAATCTCTCTCATTCTCGATGTGACCAAATGATGCCAGGGTAGTATCTTGGTCGAGGCCAGAAGACCTTGATGCTGGCGAACCAGACATTGTCTTATCACG
Organism: Fusarium palustre; assembly: GCA_014899045.1. Lineage (NCBI taxonomy): Eukaryota > Fungi > Ascomycota > Sordariomycetes > Hypocreales > Nectriaceae > Fusarium > Fusarium palustre. The sequence continues at coordinate 22,618 of JAAVUH010000135.1, read as the reverse complement.
GGCCAGAACGACCTTGGCCTAGGTAGAGAAATAGAATGGAACAGATTGCGAAGAAGAGCGATGTGAGGGAGCATATAAAAAGAGGAGAGAACATTTTAGAATCGTGATGTTGAAGAAGAACAAGAGCTCTGAGTGAGGGGAGAATGCTGCCTGGTTTGTCTTGCATTTTTCTTTTGCACATTGCACCTTCTATCTGGCAAATCTAGCGAGTTTTTGCTGCACGGCTTCTCGTTCAATCCTAGGCAGGTTAGGCAATGAGGATGCCCAGAGGAAAGCATAGCCAGGTCGGATTTGATGTATAATGTAACTGGAAAGAGCAGACAGGTTAGAACAACCGTTGCTTTCACTCAATGTCTACTATCCACTACTATCATCATAACAAGCATCTCACTTAGTATACAGACGCTTTAATTACCTAGGAAGCAATAATATTGATACTATCAGTTTATCACAGTAGCCAAACTTCTAATACGTTGTTGCCTAGGTACCTATTTGGCCCAGTTCTGTTACTCTGCTTTCCCATCACAGTTGCCGTGTCTGGTGGGCAGCAGAATAGTTGGCATCTAAGTTTCAAGGTCAAACGATAAATATCGTAAGAAATCTGGGCCAAAAGGCCTGAACTTACCTAACGATTTCGTCTGGGGCTTAAGCGGTCAATTCTTCTGATGCCTAAAGGCATGTTTTACTTTGACCTGCTCAAATACTCAGCACACAACAAGTCAGATGAATATGGCGCTTTCTCATTCCGCTCACCAGAGCACTCTCTTGGGCATATTTTGCATTAGTATACACGCGAATCAAGTACATGTCTGCTTCAAAGAATGTATGAACCTTAGGAATGAGATAAGAGTGCCTTGTGATAACACAACCTCAGTATAAGTGATACCACACACAGCCTCACAAACCCTGTCAACAAGACCTTATGCAGATCATGCAGGGGATCACTCCTCGCAGAAAGAGAAGGCCACATACGTAGGCATCGTCTTGTTGAGGTATCCTGCAACGCAAAATCCAGCAATCGTGATCTGTTAAAGATCAAGTCGTGCTACATGGCCACATTTCTCGCTTAAAGGCAAGAGAATACAGAGGCGGTTATCTTGAAATTAAGGAAATAGACGAAACTTCAACGCCGGCCACACAAGGTCGGCAAAATGTAAGAGGAGCATATTAAGACCTATTTCTGACCCTGAGCGCTTCGCTTGAGATTCAGAGATGGACGTCAGAGACGCTTGGGCCACTACTATATTGATAGGTTCCAACCGCCACTATCACCGACTATTATGTCAGAATGAAACCCATCTCCAACATCCACATGCACTACAACTTAATCCCCAGACTAAGACTATACAGGACCAATCCAGCGGCTCATCACTGTGAAACATAAGAAAAATATTCCTTGGGCACAAGCAACGGCCCTGCATTAATCACCCTTTGGCGCGTGACGAGCAACGAGCATTGAGGTTGTTCAAGTGCTTATACGCTTATTTCATTGGTTGGACCCCTGTTTGAGGCTTTGCCGCTCAGCGCTTCGAGCTTGACGATCACCAATCATAACCAAGCATGGACCTATATCGCGGTTCCTGTGTTGTGCTTGAGTCTCGACCCAGCAATGAGGATCCAATAATAACGATTCGTCTTGAATCTTCGGGAGTTGAGGGCCAAGTCGGTATCAAGGGGTGCTTGGGCTGGGTGCGACCTATGTGGGGGATGAGAGAAAAGAGATCCATGGATGTAAATACAATGTCCGTCCTCCCAATGTGCCTATATTCTTGTGAAAATTCTGGTCCTTCTATCTTAATTATATGTTGTTGCTGCCGTCTTCCATATTCAAGGTTCTGTGAGCCTTCTTTTGCACATTCTTGAACTACCAATTTCAGCAACCAGTTCTTATTCAAACATAATGTCCCAAACGAACAACCCTTTCCCATTGGCATCGGAGGTCTATAATGACGCCCCGAGTGCAGACACTGGCACCGATGCCGGTGCTGCTGGCGACAGTTCAGGCAACTCCATCTCCATCTCACAAGGCGGCATGATCGCTATCGTTATTGTTGTCGTTCTTGTCAGTTTAGTCGGTAGTAAGTACCGCCAATGTGTTGTTTCGCTGCAAATGTTGACTTCATTCTAGTTTCGACAGCTGCTCTTTTCTTCATTGCAAAGAAGCGCGAATGGACAATGCGAGAGACACTCAGAAAGTCTGCTCGCAAGGTTGTCACCGCTCTCACACCCCGAAGAACAGAGTTTCCATCTTCAGTCAAGGATGGGCCTATCCCAACTCATCGCAATCGTACACGGATTGACGACGACGTTCCCCCAACACCAAGAATTCGACCTGAAGATCTTGAAAAGGGACTAGCACAAGCTAAGGCAAAGCGGAAGGAGAAGAAGTGGTCAAGAAAATAAACAGCAACAGAGGTGTCAGCTAGGAATGGCTCAGCTAAAAGCCACACTGGTAGAGAGTATTTGCAGGAAGTTGTCTGTCACAATGTTTCCAACGGACAGGATCCGGGTATCATTCATGTATAAATAGTAACCCTCCACGCATGGGCTGTCTCATCTTTTCTCCATGAACTGAACGATAACGCCTTTGCTATTTTTGATAATGAATTCCAAGCGCCTATTTTCTCCTTCTTAGATCCGTCTAAATGTATTACCGCTGGCACTTCGTCGAGCTGCTCCAGTTCGCTTGTCTCGGGGTTCGGCAGGCAACTCCTCCTCTCGTGACTTCTGTTTCCTTCTTGACTCGGGGATAAACGAAACTTGTCGCTCGCCAACAACTTCGCCATGGGCCTTGTTGACACGCCCGAACTTCTGTTGTCTCGATCCAAGCGCTGTATCCCTAACGGCTCGTCCCTGGTTGCTGGTTGACGAAACACGCATGACGACATCATCGTCCTTGGTCTTCTTCTTGGGTGCGGCAACAGGCTTGTCCATGTCCTCGTCACTGGACTGATCGTCGTCGGAATCCTTGGCTTGATAGCGCGTGGGACCCTTGGGTTGAGTGGCCTGTTCAACCATAGTACTTGGGTTGAGGGCGCGGAATTCACCAGTATTCTCATCGACCTGGAAGGCTTCATCCTCGAACATCTTGTTGAAACGATCATCGCCAAGAACACCAGCCTTTGTATCAACTTCTTCTCTGTTCTCCTGCTTCTTGAGAAGCTTGTCAACCAACTTCTGGTTGACCTTGACCTTCTTAGTGCCTCTGATTCTGCTTGCACGCTCCTTCTCCACCTTATCCTTGATACGTTTCGTTCTCTCTTCCTCCCAGACATACGGGTTGGCAATCAACCTAGCCTGCTCGTACAGCTTGGAGGCCACAAAGTAACCGTGCATGTATGGTCGGAGCAAGTTGGTCTTTCCGACAAGGTGAGACAAGCTCAGTTGCTTCAGTTCGGGAAGTGTTAAGAACTTGTAGTTGTCGTATGTTTCTGTGTGCACCTCCTCGGCCATCTCTTCGACCATGTTGTCCAAGAAAGAACACCACTTGGGCGCGGGACCAAGTTGAGGAACGAAGAATGCGTGCTGCTGCTTGCCTTCGTTCGCTGTCATGATCATACCAGTGTCTTTACACCAAGCAACGTCGTTGATATCCACGATAGGTTCCACGGACGTCCATGGGTCTCCTGTCTGCTCATCCCACAGCTTAATGATGCGTTTATCAGCCGACAGAATCTTCTTCTCTTGTGATGCCGTTGTCATATGTATGAGCTTTTGTACTGCAAATCCATAGCCTTGATCCTTCTTCAAGAGAGGCACAGGTCGTCGGAGATCGAAAATCTGCATCATACCGGTCGACGAGCCAGTGACAATAGAAAGACCCGAAGGACTAAAGTCGAGTGCTGTGACTTCACCATCATGGCTGCCCAGCATGGCAACTCTAGACTTGGATCGAGGGTCCCAAAATTCAACAGTTCCTATTGAAGTTCCGAAAGCAAGCAGGTTGTGGGTGTGTTGTGCAATGGCTGCAGTGTTAACACTACCAACTCCAATGCCTCCTTGTAGACCACCGCCAGTTAATTCGTCATCGCCACCAACATCGACCTGGTATGACTTCATGAAACGTCCCAACTCAAGGTTCATACGAAATACTTCACCCTTGCCATCACTATCCAGGCCGACAGATGGTACAAGAGCCTCTGTAGACTGTCGGTCGTAGACAAGAGCTCGGCCGTATCTGGGAAGACGAACTTCATAGTGGCAGCCCATGGGAGTGTGAAATTCGAGGCGGCGATCGGTTTGTAGATGTATAGACTTGGAGTAATCGGACGACAGAAGTTCAAAAGAATGGTTGAGAGCGTTGGTGTGACGGGCGAAAGACAGTGACAACTGAGATAGGTTGTGAACATGAATTTGCGGCTTGTACGTGCCAGTACTCATAATCCAGTCGCCATCCTCACTGACTCGAATGCAGTTGCTGGCCTCTTCGAATTCGAAATCCTGTAGAAGCTCGACACGATTCTGGTATTCGACATCATCCTTCAAACTTCTCTTTCTGCGTCGCGCAAGCCAGTCAGGGAGAGGCCGGGCTGAAGATGCGCCCGAGATTGTGTATACGGGAACCGTTCCCGGGTTGGACAACTTCATGGCGACGTTGTTCGCGGCGAATCGCAAGAACAAAAGTTGTTGCTGTGCTGAAGGTAGTGTAAGTTTTGCGTCGAGGCGGATGCGACTGAACTAGATTAGTAGAGTTGGAAAAAAATCAAGGTGAAGAAAAAGCCTGCCCCACTAAGTTCGGTGAGCTCGGTGACTGGGCTTCGGTGAAGGAGCCTCCCTGGCCTCGGAATACCTGCTCCTATCTGTCCATCGGGAAGTCGATAGGCTATGTCCTTAACAAACCTAGTCCCTTGGAGGGTCCCTAAATACTGACGTCCTCCATCAAACATCCATCCATCAGGGACCCCCCCTAAAACGTCCCTGTTTACTCACTCTCCGACGCCCCATCCTAGCTGAGGCCCTGGCTCCCGTGCGACCACCTCCACTGAATTTCTATCTCCGCCAACGCCTAGTCTTTGAATCGCGACAGACATCCAATGTATCATCGAACGTCGATTTAATACAGACCATCAACACATCGACCACTAATTGCAAGACGAAATAATATAGGTCTAATGGCTTAGCGCTATTTCAATTCTTACAGTTCGAAAGACCATCTTACCGACCGAGCAAATCAAGCTCCCTGCGGCGCCATTCCCGAGCTGCTCGCTCGGCACCAGTGTCTCGTTCGTTGAGATGGAGTCCGGAGAATCGACGGCCCCAACAACTACAATCTTAACAACCATATTTCGAGGACCCCCGTGTTAACCTACGCTTCGACTGCCTTTGACGGTGACAACTATAAGCACTGGGCCCATCTAGGCTTGCGCCTAGCCGTTGTGCCTTAAGCCGCATTCACGGTTGCGACTTCGGGGGCGACGAGGAAACTGTCGCAATGGAGACCAGCGAATATGAAACGAATACTCTGTCGATAGTGAGTGGTACAGACCCTCCCTTTCGTTCATTATCTAATATTTGGATCTGCAGAACAACATCGCGTCGATAGCATTTCGCATTTACGAGCCGTCCACAGACCAATCGCATAGCTTCCAATCATCCGCCCTCGAGATTCAGAGTACACTTCGTGACCAAGGAAAGTTAGTCTCGTACGACGCCGACCGAGGAGGGATATGGATCTTTCAAATCACCAACAAAGAAGGAGCAAGTAAGGCTGTCAGTTTTGGCTCAGGTGTCAGTCTTGAAGCTTGCGGCTACACGCTGGGAATGGTTGAGGAGGGTACACTTGAACCTGCTGCCTTACAAAAGAACCGCATCCCCGGCAACACAACACAAAATGCTCCAACAAACGCGTCCGCGACCACATCGTCCGCCGAACCACATCAGCGCAACCCTTTAATTTCACCTACGCAAATCGCGGGAGCTCAGGCAGAGGGAGGCGTTCAACCTCCGGCTCAGCCAGTTGACACTAGGACGACACAGCCAGTACCCAAGATTATATACGAACAGTTCATCATTGCAGTAATTTCCTCAATAACCTTCGCGTTCTGCAGCCAGTCTATGGCGGTCCCTCTCAACTACAGGACAGTATTAATCCCACCATTACAAGCCGATACCAACGAACACGAAAAGGATTCTGTGCAAACCGACCCGGTTATCGGTACATTCAAAACATATCTTACAACCACAGGCTCTCTTGTGGTTAGTCTTTACTTTTCTTATTGCCAGAACCTGGCCACGGTGGACGATGTGCTCTCTGGGGACTCTTCTTCGCCGAGCGGCTCAATATTAGCTGCCCCTTACGGAGTTCTTGCTACGAAATACAGCTTTTCAAACGGAGATGGGGATCGGAGTCTTGCACAGACACCGAACACACAGGCTTTGAGCGTCAGAAGCGTTCCAGACGCGCATGATTCACTCTGGAAACATTCGTGCCTCAAAGCCCTTGAATATTGCGGACTCAATCCGTCCAATTTCAAAGCGGGCTTATGGGTCAACCTCCTTATCACAAAGCCGACTTCGCAAGATACTGATGGAGAACAAAAGCGACTGCGCGCCACTGTTCCGTGGCCAGGAGCTCTTTGTTTTCGCAAGAAATCATTGGAGGTATCGACGACTCATCGTGTGGGAGATACCATCCTGAGCGGCCACGAGGAATGCCACGACCCTTTAGGTGATGCTCGTGGATGGTTTGCTGGTACTTCTGAAAGGGAAGAGAGGGTTTCCAAGCGCAAAGCCGAGCGTGCCCATGCTGCTCCCAAAGAGATCAACGGTGCTAACCTCCAAGCTCAAAGTCTCAATGGCCAATCCCCGCTATCAGTACGGCGCCCAAGTACGGCCGCTGCTGGTGTCATGTACCCGACTCCCCCGGATGCCATTCAACAACATCTAGGTGTCACTCCTTCTTTCGACGGGGCGACCTCTAGTCCTAATAATCCCCCTCCGACTCTCGCAGTTGTTGACACCGATATAACGATGCCAACAGCAACGCCAATGGCTGACGTCGACCATGATGGGTGGGAAGGCGGTCACGAACAAAAGAGAGAGCGAAGCGATAGCAACCTACTAGGCGATACTGAGGATATAATGAACGATATGGGCGGGGATGTATTTGGCGATCATGATGTGACAGAAGACGATTTCAACTTTTTCGATGAACCTGACGGCAACGACATGGATCTTGATATGCCCAATCTGCAACCAATTCCGCATCCACCGCCCCCTCAGGCGATACTCCCTCCAACGATACCCCCTCAAGCGATGCCCCCGCCGATGATCACGCAACCACAGCCCCAGAAAGTCATCGAGCTACCACCTGAGATCAAGCCAAAACCCAAGACTCATGAGCCTGTTTTCGCAAAGCCAGAATTAAAACATGCCAGAAGCTCCCTCAATGATGAGCTCAACCACAAGGCCAAGACTGAACGATCGAATTCCAATAAGCGAGGATCCAGCCCCTTCGACCCAGATACTGTGTTCAAGCGAGTCAAAGCTTCTCTGGCTAGCCCTATACAAGAGAGCTTCACCTTTCAGGCCCCACTTCGGCGCAAGAGTAGTGTTTTCGAGAAAGTCGAGTTTGACCCCAAGATCCCCCTGATCAACAAGAAGTACGAACACGGCGGCGCGTTCGATTTTTCGAAGGATCAGGGCAGTGGGGAGTTGAAGCATGATACTGAAGGACTTTCACGAGATGAATATCTTGAACGACAAGGGAAGCTCAAGCCGGATTCTAAGACCCTTCCTGGTGTCTCTTTGATCAGAAGCCTGACTGGCGCAGACGGATCTGCTAATCATACAAATGCCCAAAAATTGAATGGCAATGCATCCTTCTCGGAAGATAGTGAAGTCGATTCAGAGGCGGATGACCTAAGTTCACTTTCTGGTGGCCCTGTTTCGCCCATCAAATCCAGCGTGAAACGGACCGTTGTGGATGATGATGCGCTGTCGCAAGCCACAACATCGCGAGAGGCAGAACTCATAGACGACGCTACTGAAGAACAGCTTGCGATCGAGCTACCCAAGTTGTCAAAGACAGAGTCACCGGAAATGCCGCTTCATCTTTTCTTTTCGGATCCGGAACCTCTTAGTGCGGAAGTAGGACTTTCTAACCACGACTTTGTCGAAGTTGCACAGATTGTTACCGAACAGGCCGCTACTGGTCGACTTGATATAGGAATTGATCACAAGAGCGAGTCATCTGCTGCACTTGCAACAATGAGAGGTCATGAGCTCACTGTTGCTCGCAGCTCGCTTCAACTTCTTCACAACGTTATTCCCTCAAATTTAGGAAGCGCAACGGCGGTACGACTGAAAGGATTGCTCGAGATGTCAGACCTTCCACTTGTAGGACAGCCAAACCGGCTCCAACCCCGACCGATACCTGGGAGGGATACCAATGTAGAGCAACTGCGGGCCAACAACCTCTACCAGATTCCTGTGCCCCATCTCGAGGTTCGCAGATCAGAAACGAAACTATCAGTACTTCCTTCATCTATTTCGTTCTGGGAAGGTCTCGGACTGTCACCTTCGTGGGGTGCAAAGGACATCACTGCTCTTTGCATATTTCCTGGCTGGAAAGGAATGTCAGATCATGTGGGAAGTTTCATCGGCCGCTTGAAGAGCGTGTACGAATCGTTGAAACTAGGTACCTTCAACAACCTGGCATTGTCTGGAGACTGGGACGACGGCATTCTGCCTTATGAGGTCGACAGAATCTCGACCTCACCTGATGCAATTGTTACTGGTCATGGCTCCTCTTTAGTGGAGAGCATGGAAGTGCTCCGAAGCTCTCTATCAGAGTTGAAATCCAAGGACAAGAATCTGGTCATCTACTTCGTCTACTCACCTGACAATCCCGCCTCCATCATCGAAGCTTGCACCGCTTTCTACCGCTGCTTTGACGATTACAGCGACCTCCTAGCAACTCGCAGAGAATCACCGCAGAACGAGCTGGTATTGCAGCTTGTGTCGTCGAGTCTGATATCGTCTACGACATCTCTAGTTGTTCCAACTCCTGCAGAAATGATCAAACTCTGTGTAGAGACTTACGATAGATGCACGCTGTTTCTGGATGCTGAATACGGCGGTCCTACCCCTGCACCTGCGGTCATGCTTGAACAACCTCCGCCTCGAATGATTGATTTCAAATTAACTACCTCGCCTTCTCAGTCCCTTATGCATGAAAACTCATGTATCCATGTCGGATACGCCGAAAGTCTAGATGGCCGATGGATTACGGCTGCATGGACTGACAACCGTGGACAACGACAAGCGACTGCATCTTACTCGATTACGAGGAGCAGAACCCCTGACCGATCTCTTTCCCAGCACAAAGCGGCCATCATAACTGAGATCTGGGCGACGACACTCACCATGATATCCATTTGGAAAGTCCACTGGCGCGTGATCATCACCAGATCAGGACCGATGGACCAGAAAGAGGTTGAGTGGTGGCAAGCAGCATCAACACTCGATGACAAGTATTCTTTCACGATGATCTTGATGTCGGTGGACACCAGCCCATCCCTGCAACTTGTACCGCCCGTTGTGAAAATTCCTCACGCGGCAACATCGGCGTTCTACTCGACACCAGTATCCACGCCTCAGGCTAATATTGTCTCGCCGGAACAAACAACGACTCCAGCAACTCCTATGCGGGAAACTAGTACATTGGCTGCCACTCCAGGTGCCGAGAGTGCTACGGATCCAGATGCTGATTCTTTCTTGATTGATGCCACTGATCAAACATGGGGTGCCATTGCTGGACATCGATTTGGCAACTCCACTACACTTCTTGAAATTCGACCTGCGCTTGCCAGCGGTTACTTGATCAAACGGACAGGAATCAAGCTTGAAGACCCCCCAGTCGTGATGGAAGTCAATCTCGTCCATACAGAAGCCACCCCTCGTGCGTATGAGCCTCTCCTCAGAGAAATGCTGTCTTATTTCAGGGGTCTTGGTACTTTGGCCCGTGCTAGAGGCGTCACAGATCGTGAGATGGATGTTAGACCTTGGCATATTGCAGTGGCTGAAAAGGGTGTGCGAGCGCTACATCTTTTGTTATAATGGAGCAGGCATCGCAAGGCGTCATCATTGGGGGGAGATGGGTGTATTTGTTGGTGTATGGCGTTTTTATTCTATGTGCATATACTATGATTGGATAGTCGAATACAATACGAATATATTTTGGCTTTGTGCTATCTGTTAAAGATGTTCAATTTCGTTATCTTAGCTACCGAGTGACTTGGGAGCCGCAGGGGAGAAAAAGAGAAAGCCAAGTGTTAGTGCTGATAGCCTGTTTGATAAATAAATCACCACACAAAGTAAATCAAATCTATAAAGCCTCATATAACTAAAAAATACCACAACCAACGCTCACCATGCAAACGGGCCTATCCTTCTTATTTAGCTTGCAACCATCTGCTGATAGAAGTAAATGGGTCGCTTACTCTCAATCGAGTGTTATTGAAAAAACGATTCAGTGAACCAATCTCTCTTATCTAGCCCGCTACGCCCTCTTCGACGCCAGAGTTGCCTTTGGCGATCCCAAATCCAAAAGCGATGGCCTGGGTGCGTTTCGAAGTCGCTTTGTTGACACTGCTGTATCACTTCTCGTTCACTCGTTTCCCCGGGCTCTTTCTCTACAAAGGACCAATTAGAGATCGGAGAATATGATCGTGGAGTACAAGATGCGGAATCAAGGGCTGATATTCCACTTCCACCACAGCCTCCGACATGATTTTTCTGTTTGGACTTGGAGTGAGTGCGGCACAGATGAGCAGAAGTGTTATAGTAGTCGCCGCATGTTTGATCAGGCGCATCCGAGTAAGAGATTGGTGGCAAGTAAGCATTGTGGGTGCTGTTACTGAAGTCCATGATCCAGTTGTCTGATTCCGAGCCAGTATTATTGATGCTATCAAGTGTTGAGCCATGGGATGACTCGGAGCTGGCCTCTGATGGCCTTTTGATCTCTTCTGGCTCAGAGTCAGCAATGTTGGGGTTGGAGGCGTTCGGTTGAGTCTTTGGGTGATAAAGGCTGATAAGGTACTTCAACCTATCCTCTGACCGTTTATTTGCAGTCAAGATACCGTGTTTCTCGAAGTTCTCTGGAGTATTGAGCTGATAAAGAAACGGTTCTCCTGGGCGATCGATGTGAACACTTTGGCGGAGTTCGTCAGTGTCGTCTCCCAGAATGAGATCTTGCTGGAGCCCAGGAACGATGTGAACTTGACTGGTTTCGAGGCTCTGGTTTGGCCCGTCGAATGTCCAAGAGATCCAGACAACAGGAGGGACTTTGACGGATTGTTTCTGGTCGGCGTTTCGCAGTTTCTCTGCAAGTTTGTTGGATATGAGACCATTCTCTCCTCTTCCGTATACGAGAGCAGTGATGTGAAACGGGCCGTGAGATTCGCGCTGGTGTTTCGAAGAGGGCTGGTTCTCAGTGAGAGGCCCCCAATGCGTTATGATGGCGAGGTTAATGTCAGTGCCAGTACATTCATATGGCATTTCTTCGGTTTTCTGTGTTGGGCCAGTCAATGTTGAGTTGACGACCAGGATAAGGAATGATTGAGACTTACGCGACTCTAGAGACGAAACTTGACATAAGGATAATTGAGAAGTTCAAGAAGAGATGGATATTAAAATGAGTGAATCGGCAGTCCCAATGTGGGAATGAATAAGGGTGGGATGGATACAGGACTTGTAGGCGAAGCCTGAAGACCAAATTCTTGAGCCTCAAATAACGACAGCATGATATTGAGAATAGAACCTTGTGGAACTGGAATTGAGGCGAATCTTATATTACAAAAGAGCATCAGAATGACTTTCGAAAAAGGTCAGCAGTTCTACAGCCGCCCCTTTGGAGTGCTGCACGCCTAATAAGGTAGGGAGGTAGGTAGGTAGGGAAGGAATAGGTACTCTTGTCGAGATGGATGGGACGTATCGAATCAGGCTCTGAGTCTAGATTAAGAAGTCGCAGTTAAGACAACCAACGCACCTACCTCTGTCTTGTCAGCTCTTGCTGTATGTGGGAGGGCTAACACTTTCATGCGAGCTGAACTGAGTCGTCACATCATAATCCATCACATCACCTCGCATCGCATTAGCTTGAATACCTGTTCCATACACGAAACGATTTGGAAATTACAATTCAAAGGCTCGAATCCCTCGAGTTCATTGTCTTTTCCATCGATGACTCCGAGTCAAGATTCAGTCACGGTAATTACAATACTCTGAATAACACGTCTATGTCATGCTCAACCCATATCATCCCCCCCGTATTCCCTTTTGTTATTCCACTTACCGCTTCACCTACTCATCAACTACTCCAGGGCCCCTCTCTTCCGGACCAACCCGACCAACCACGATGATACCTTGGTTCCTAAACAAGATGACTGCATGATCGGATAACGGAACTTGAACTGAAGAATAGGTCAGGTTGAAAATGATAACTTCTTTTCATAGGAGAGAGAGTGATCTGAGGGTAGATTCTACACGATGACGTGCCGACAACAGAGTGACAGCTAGCTTTGTTGTTTTGTTCTGCCCGCCAGCCACGAGTGATGTAAATTACCTGCTCCGACACAATCAGCTTGACTGTCTCCCTCCACTACACCCTCCGTTCGGGTGAGGCTCTGCGAAAAAAACGTAGACACCCAGCACTGTTATATGGTTCCCGACCCATATCCAATGAAACCCGAAGCTGCCTTCCTATCTAGCACTTCTCAATCTGCTCAAAGGCGAGGCCTGGGTAAGTAGAGCCTTCTCTTACTATCCATCGCTTCACCACCGTCTCTTTTCTCCTAAGACCCCCCTCTCTGCACTTTTTTCTTTCTTTCTTTTTCAAATAGCCAGGAGATTTTACCAATGCGGTGGAGATGAGTTTGTATAGATCTTTGAATCCCGACAGAATATCCAGAAGAGAACTCGACAGGAAATTGCTCTATTCCACACTGATCGAGGATGTAACTCCCACCAAGACATCAAAGAAAAGAGCAGAGAGTGAGAGAAACTCGGGCAATAGACGGCCACGTCGTCGAGTAGCACATGCACGCATATCGCGAACGCAGACGACCAAATCGACTACTGCTACTAGGCCCTTGACCGTAACATCTGGTCTACCTTCTTCAAAAGACTCCATCACCAACACTACACAGCCAGGCCATCGTGTCAGGACTCGAGGGAATTCTATATATACCAGACAGGTTGGGTTCCTTGTCGAGCCTGGCAATAGATGTGAAGACTCTCAAGAGACAACCCACAACACGTTCCCGCCTGGGTCTTTTACTGCAACGCCGAATAGTATCGTACCGCAACTCAACAGCCAGAATTCAGAATCGACCTTGACCACCGAAGCTACCGACGCAGGGATACTTGGTATCGAAGGGGGAGACCTGATAATAGAACCAACACCAACTGTTTATCAGACAGATCCCAAGTTAGTATTGCCTTTTATACTATGCCCTCCTCCATCTAACATCTTCAAAGCATCCCATCAGCCTTCAAAGACCTAGACTTTAGCTCCTCTGGCGACTTTTGGAACATCTTCGGGCCACAATATATGAGTCCGGCTGAATTTGACCGGCACATGGAAGAGACAGCCCGCGAGGTCCAAAGAAGGGCAGCACCACCGCCCGCCCTGGACCCAAACCCTGACCAGGAAGGTGTCTATGCCAGGCTGACCTTTGAGAATGGACATACATCCCGAGAAGTCATTCTTTTTAACGAAGACTTTGAGAACAATTTCGTTTCCCAGGGGTATCTCAACAAACTCCGAACGACTTCTGGGAAACCACTTTGCTTAGTTCCAGCTCCACCTATCTGTCGAGGAGCCCTTATCCGTACTCCCGACGGAATATTGGCTCCTATTCGGTATCTGCTCTATGCCGAACTTGAATGGGAATCCCCTGGTCTTCCGTTCCCGCCCAGCCAGATATGCTTCGTCCACTATAGAGGAAATGGGGGCGTACACGACACGAAGCTGATTCTGGGCCAAAGTTGGTCTAAGAGTAGTGAGGAGCAAGCACTCATCCGAAACTAGGCGTGAGCTTGGAACGCCATGAGGATTATCTTAATGCAGCATGAACTCTACAAAGCTTAACGGGTCATAGCTTTGTACAGGACTCATGATATTGCTGCTTACATACGTTTATCTAGCCTACCACTTGATGATTGAGGGCACTCCCTTGGGCACGCGGACATCCCGAGTCACCTATACGCCTGGTATGTATCAAGCCAGGGTGTCGTCCTCGGAGACTGTTCCTCAAATCAGTTGGGGTATTTTGACGCTGGATAGTTCATAGATCCTTCTAACGGATACAAACACATTATTGGTCTGCAAGTCGGATATTATCAATACAGGACTTCCTGCAGAGAAGGACAGCGACAGACATGTAATGGTTTCCCAACATACACGATCTGTTTTTATTTGTTATGATAAATTGATACATCGGGTATCTTGAAATTGGCAACGGAGGGATGGTCTGCGAAACTCTCATTGTTTTTCTGTTTGGTCTTGGATATAGTATTGCCCAGCTCAAATTGCAAACCGGCTATTGTACGTAAATGAAGTAAAAAAAATTTTTTTTTAAAAAAAAACCCCGATTGTGCAAACATGATTTCCAAGATACACATGAATGAGGAATGCTTGCAAGTGTTGTATCAGCCAAATTATTATCTAATAAATGTATGCAATTATCGAGATAAAAGAAGCAATGTCAAGCAAGACCCGCAATGACGCTGTGTTTTCCAGCAATTCTAGGCAGACAGGCACTAGTTAGAATAATAAGTAGGTAGGTAAGTAAGCAATGGATGTGATGAATTCTGACTCACCAGGAAAGTCTTCTTATGATTTTCCCTTTTTTTCTTGAACTATCTTCTGTTCTTCATAGATGAACAAGAATATTCGAAACCTTTCCTACCTGATTGATGGATGCGCCGAGGTCAAATTCTGCTCCTTGATAAACCTTACCGACTCATTGAAAGGCGGCGATTAAAAAAAAAAAAAAAAAGAGACGCCATCTTTAACTATCTAAAACTCCTCGGCGAAATGCCCTTGATACAACAACGTCTACCGCCTCAACCAAGAATAAACCATGGATAAGGTATCTCTGGCAAGTCTCCCAGATGACCTCGTTCTTGATATCGTCGAACATCTCGACACAGCTCGCGACGTAGCACACGTCTCAGCCTTGACAAAACATCTTCGCTCTCTCGTTAGACAAGATGGGTGGCGGACTTTTGTCAAAACTAGATTTCCTTCACTGGGAATAGATACGAATGAAGATACTCAATGGAGTACAGTTGCAGATCGGGCAACGAATCTCGATCGTTGCTGGGAGAAGCGTGGGTTTTGGGTTAACGTTCTCCACGAGAAGAAGCAGCAGCCAGAGAGGTTTCAGCGCAGGGTCGCCGGAAGCCAATCAGTACTGTTCCATACTGTCCTTGATGCTCGGCTTTCATCGTCACTCCAGGATGATATTCTTGCGGCTGGCGTGGGTGAAAATCTCATGGTGAGAATAAAGCCCGTAAACGGGCAGCCTGATACCTGGCACCAGATCCCGGGCCAGGCTCATGGGTACAAAGCGGGCATTGGAGATGTCACAGCAGTTTCTGTCATAGAGAGTGATGAGGTACCAGGCGTTGTTCTCGGGAGAGCCAACGGAGACATCCAGATACTATCTGGCAAGGATAACTTTACATCGATCTCGCGACAACTTAATCCAGCAGATGAGCCACTTTTGAATGATGTTTCCGGCATGAGGAAGTCGCCAGGCCAAGTGGCAGTCTCGTCCTTACAGTGGCAGCCAGAAGCGAATCTTCTTGCGGGTGGCAAAGGCTCCATCCTCACCCTCTACGACCTCTCAGCGTCGGACAGCTCAGAGTTGGCTCCCATGGAAACCTATGACTTCTCAAAGACAAGTCCCGATGATGAAGCATCATTCTTGCGGAGTACCAAATTTATGAGCAAAGATGTCGTGGCTTGCGCTCTTGGTGCAAGTAGAAACCCTCTGCGCTGGGGACAACTCACACCAACGGGTATACACGTTACCAATGCTGCTAGTAATCCGAGGCCGCTCGATGATGCTGCCAAGTTGACCGATGTGAGAATGGGCGAGAAGACGACAGTTCGAGCGATTGAGCCTGTCAGGGGAGGAAATGAGAATCTTCTCTTGAGTACATGGGACGACGGCACATACAGGTGAGTTTATCTTTGCGACTGCTGAAAACAGTTACTTACCATTTTTCTCAAGACTGTTGGATATAAGAACGCCTTCAGCTCAAGATGCAGTCTACCGTGACCGCTTCCAACCATATGAAGCAGGTAGTTCTCTCCTTGTCTACGGAACAGAGCGTTTCGTAGCCGGTAGCAACACAGCACCAGATATCCGTCTCTTTGACTTTAGATACCCTAAGCCATACCATCACACGAGCGCTCTGCCATGTACAACGCAATGGCCTTTTCCCAGTCAAAAGGATGACCACAAGATGTGGAGGCAAGGATGGGCGCCAGACTGTCAACCTCAGGGTTGCGATCCCCAGGCTGGACTGTTGTGTAACTGGCATGGTACATCCAGACGGAACTACTGGCGCCCCGATGCTACGCTACATATCGGTAGTCCAACGTATGACAGGATCTATTGTCTGGCCAAATCATCCGATCTGTCGGATACAGTGTACTGTGGTCTTCGCGGTGCGATCCTCGAGATGAACCTCCATCTGACCGATGACGCGAACTACGACCCGGGCCAACGCACCGTTCCGGAAGGTTGGAGCATAGGAAGACCTGGAGGCAAGATCTCCCTCATCGAGACGGGCGTAAGTCTCTGCCAGGCAAAGGAATGGTCTCTCGAAAACCGCGGCGTTCCGGAACTCATCGTTCAGCAACCTCGACTGCAGAAGCAGACAGAATTATCAGATCAGGTGAAGCGGCATCGACTAGACTACGCGTTCCATAAAACACAAGACTTCGATCAAGTACAGGCATAGAAGCACAGGGGTTATATATTTATAGACAGTTTCGGCGTTCTAGAATCGCTCATCAGTTGTATTTAGTGTCAAAAACAAAACATAGATCTTTCCACATGCTCTAAAACCCAAAATCTTGCGCGTCTAGTATAATCTAGCTCTATAGTTTGGACTCTGGCACCAACAGCGCCAATCTCTCCTTCAAGGCTGTCTCGGCCTCTTTCTCAATTCTACCAACAAGCTCATTGCATGTAGGAATATCGTTGATCAAACCCATAACCTGTCCTGTTGTCCAAACCTACAATGAATTAGCAAAGTCGTTTCGCAATCCAGTCTAACGCAGAGAGTTAAAAGAGACTTACGCCAAAGTCGACATCTCCAGTAATAAACACTTCCTTGCCTCGCTTGCCACTCATATATGGCGCGATCTCTGCGAATTCACCTGACTCGCTCTTCTTTTCAATTTCAAGCGCGTCCAGCGCAACCTTGTTCTTGTATAATCGAGTGGTGTTTGTCCAGCGCCGAAGAAGAAGTGTCGTGTCGGTCTCTTGGGCGCGAACAATTTCCTCCTTGACCTTGATGTGCACGGGCGCCTCGACGGTGCACATGAAGCGAGTTCCCATGTTGACACCACAAGCGCCGAGGCACAGAGCGGCGGCGAGTCCATAACCGTCTGCGAACCCACCACTCGCGATGAAGGGCACGCCAAGCGTTTGGCGCGCTTTGCTGAGAAGGATAAAATTGGTAATGTCGCTCTCTCCAACGTGGCCAGCGCACTCGAAGCCATCTATGCTGAGGAAGTCAACGCCCAGCTTGACGGCGCTCTGCGCGTGGCGAATGGTGGTACACTTGTGAAGAACGATGATCCCGGCCTTTTTGAGCTGCGTGATGACAGGGCCGGGCGAGTTGCCGGCGGTCTCGACGACGTTGATGCCTTCGTCAATGATAGCCTGGGCGAAAGCGGCGTAGTTGGGAGGGACCATGGAAGGAAGGAGGGTTATGTTGACGCCAAAGGGGTTCTTGGTGAGGGTGCGACAGCGCTGGATTTCTTTGCGTAGTTCCTCGGGGGTCGGGTAGATGAGGGCGGTGATGAGGCCCAGGCCGCCTGCGTTGGAAACGGCTGAGGCGAGGTCGGCGGTGCCAACGTGCATCATGCCGCCTTGCACGACGGGCACTGGTTTGTAAAGGTTAGCATGAAGTCATGAAGGAAAGGGTTAATGTGATGCGAACCTCTGATGCCCAGCCGCTTTGTGAGTTCAGTCGCAAAAGGCATGATAATGAATGACTGATTGTCTAGGTATGGAAACAAAGTGCAAATAATGTAAAAAAGATAGGGAGATGGATCCTGTATATCCACGTCTATATAGGTAATCTAAGCCGTCTCACATAAGAAAGAAGAATAAAGTGAAAGGTTTGACCCGAGGTTGTTTAGATATTTTCAGGACCAACGCCCATCAAGTTTCAGTGCCTGCCTTAGTACCTGTCCAGTCCCTCATGACCACTACCATGACCAAAACGATATCATCGGTAACCAACCTTAAAAAGGTGCCGAGGTATGATGCCAATAAAGACCCACTCCTTCCCCCACACTCGGCTCGGTCCTCCACTCTCACATGCGGCAGGCGGGAAGGAGTACTGTAACTGTAACTTACCATCTACCTATCCAAATTCAACTTTGCGGGGAAGGGGAACGACAACTTCTTTATTCGCAGCTGCCACGAGCAACAAGGCAGTATACAATAGTTTAAATCGTTTATCAGAAATACAAATAGGAAACCCTATATCATAAACTATATCTCAACTGGTATTGATTTACTACTCATGTTCAACTCCTGCTCAACAAATTCCAACTTCATCCTTATTTTGTAACATGCTTAAATCAGAGGCTCTTGTAACGCAGCCTGAAAACGCCTTGATATACAAGATATACCATATCGTAAATCATCATAACCATCCTAGCTTTCCCAACCCTGGTGTGCACTTCCTGAAAGATGAGTGCCAAACATATGTCCAACCCAGACGCCCAAAATTCGCTATAATCACGTCCTCCCAGTCCCATCGCTGGGCGTGCTCAATAATATTTTTTACCGTGCCTCTTAGTTGACACTTGGCTCCAACAATCGCACTTGAGGGCTTCTATCCCTAGGCTTCTCGATCAAATCGGCATATGCGTCAAGACTCTGGCCCATGACCTTGACAATCTCAAAGATATGTGTTCCTTTGAAAGTCTCGGCCCAGAGCCGCACAACTGCAACAGCGAGCTGCCGTAGCTTAGCACTATCGCTTGATGGCACGTCGTTCTGTCCCGAAAGCGATGGGTCGATTGGTGGAACCGCGAATTCAGTCTCATCAAGCATCCGGCGCACCATATCCAACAAGTTCTTTTCCTCGGGAGAAGCGGGCGCATCATGTGGTCCAATTGCTCCAATGGTCAGAAGCCACTTAGATACCAGGATAGCGCACTCAAAATTGCACACTGTTGAACTAAGTCAGTAATAGAGTGGAAGGATAAGGCGGTGTTGTTTCCAGTTGGTACTTACATGAGTGCTGAATGCTCCAGTCGGCAGATTTGGTCCTGGCTACGTAATTGACACCAGCCTTAACCAGCATAGACAGGGCATGGATTGCTTGAAATACTGCCCTATGCAGTCTTAGACTCCGTACTAACAAGGGGGTCCTACTCAAGGCGGACGCCACCAAAAGCGGATCCCGAGTCTCGAGCGCGGTCGAAGGGGTCACATCTGTGTAGAGTCGGATGTACGCTTGTCGTAGTAGGGCAGTTGCCGTGTAATCCAGAGTTCCTCCCTCGATTGAATCCGATATACTGTAGTGACCAGATTCAGCAGCCCTCAGCTGATGCTGGTCTTCAAAGCTAGTCTGCCATACACGCAGTGCTTGCGAAACCTCCTCAACATCCTCAGGCTTCATGGTTCGATGAATGTTGTATGGAAGACCAGTCGCAAACGATGTCTGCTTCAGCAAGTAAATGTGTTGGATTAGTGCGTGGATGAGAACGTAACTGCCCAGCGACGACAGGTGCTGCGGAAGGCCTTGGTTTGTGCGACCAAATAATCGTGAGAAGGCATCGTGTAAGGTGAGCTCGATGATCGGTGTTGACTGCCGCATTTCTTGCCATTGCCAGGCCGTCTCAGCCCTCCACAGCTTGCCTCTTTGAGGCAGGAGGAGATTCAGCTCAGATGTCAGAAGTAATGGTGGCATGTTGTACGCAATGCTGCAAAGATTGAAAAAACAATAGGCAACAAGCTTTGTCCGTGTCGCAGTCTCGAGTCGAATCCATGTTTCCCAGTCGTTGACCACACTTTGGTTAACTTCTGCAACCAACCCTTCTTCCCGAATCAAGATCGCGAGGTTACTCTGTAATGACAATGCTTCATGGAGAATAGTTGGCACGCCCCAGAGGCCGATGGCGAATAGAAGTAAAACTGCTTGGATAGTCTCAATCCGAGCCTGAGGAGTATTGGGAGAGCTAGATACACAGTCAGAGTGAAGATCTTACTGATGGTTAGGTTGCAAACTTACTAAGGCTCACGGTGAGTATCCTGTGTTGCTGGCCGCTCGGACTGTGCAGATGCAAATGAGTGGCGATATGTGGCACTTGGTGAAGGACGTGTCGAGTGAGGACTGTAAGCAGCTGCAGTTGGCAACAGTGCATGAACCTCCGAAATACGCCTTCGGCGTATCTGTTCCATAGCTACAGCCTTAGCAGCATACCAAAGAGCATAGCCTCTGTTCTTCTCAAAGCGATACTGTGCTCCTACAGCAAGGATAGCAAGGAGCAACTCGGGCGCGGCTTCGGCAGGTGAAAAAGTTGGGAGATGAAGGAAAGGCAGATGTTCGTGAAGCCCGCTGATATAGCCTTCCAAAAATCGTGTCAGAGTATGTCGTGAGGGAAACACAAAATCGTTGGGCAGAACAGCAGAAAATTCGTCCAGTCTGTTCTTGATCACGGTATGGTCGGCTACAGAAATACGAAGAGCGGACTGTCGCGCTGCTTCATCAATACCTCGTGAGGCATGGTCTGCAGGGTCTCGGGCTTCAGTCTGCATGGGTGGGAAACGACCCGGAAGGAATGAAGATTTTGATAAGCGTCGTTGAGCGGTCCCGCCTTGACTTCGAGAGTACATCATTTGCTGCTCGGCTTCGAAACTCGGGGGCAGAAAGTGAGAAGAAGCAGCAAACTCGTCAAGGAATGGGTTGTAATCGTCATAAGAACCTGGTGGTGGTTGCTGAGGTACGTATCCAGATCCAATAGGTTGGTCTTCTCTTGGGCGTTCCGTCGTGTAGGCAACAATAGATTCTCCATAACTGCTCTTCCTGCGGGATTCTGGAGAATGTGGTGGAAGAGGCGCTGGCGCTGCACTTCTTTGAACAGGAGTCACTGAACTTGCAAGGGCTGCATCGGACAATAGATCAAGATTACAAGCTGCTGATCGAGGTTGTGCCCGATGATCGTGAGGGCTTTGTTGGGGACCTGGAGGTGGCCCATGGTGATAACCCTGAGGCTGTGGCAGAGGTTGCTGAGGTGGTGGGGGCCTTGAAACACTGGCATGTTGGTGTCCGATAGCCTCAGTATTTGTTTGCCCTTCAGAGATGGAGCTCTTATGTGAGGTTGAAGATGTATTAGACGACAGCTTTCTGGGTCGATTATTATCCTTGCTACCTTCGTTGAGATGCACGAGCTTCTCGTGCCTGACAAGAAGGTCCCTTATATCCATGTAAGTATGTTGTTTGACAAAGTTGGGATGGAGAGTGAGTCCCGGCTGGGATGGAGCATGCAGTAACAGAGGAAAAGAGGTAGAAGTCGTGGAATAACACAGGTTAAGAATTGAGTGGATGAGAGAGTGGTGACTCAGTTACAGTAAATGAGTGACTGGGTGGGACGGGCTGAGAAACGGGGGATTATAGGGGAATTAAAGAATAACGTACCTTCGTCCGAACGTCTTTCCGCAGCGATCCCAACCACATGAAAATGGCTTCTCTTTGGTATGTGTGCGTTCATGACGCTGTACGTGCTCTACACGTCTTTATGGCGAGAGTCTGGTCAGCTTACAATGAAGTCGTCGGTAAAGTAGAAAGATGACGAACCTGAATCGTTTACTACAATACTTGCAGGGAAGAGTCTTGGGCTTTGGCTGGCGGACCTCAGTTGACTCTGGGCCTACGAGAGCAGGAGGAGGACCAGGAAGAGGCCGAGGAGGGCCCTCCATGGACTGAATAGCAAGCATCGTGGATACGCACACTCGGATAGCAAGTCCTCGGTCGATTTCTAGTTGAGTTTGATGTTTGATATGGAGATGTGGGGTGAAAGATATCGAGGAGAGATAAAAGAGAGTGAAGAAAAGAAGGAGCAGAGCAACGCAGATTTGGGATTTGGAGCTGGAACTGGGGAGATAGATGCAGGAAGATTGCGGGGTGCGTTAAGGGTAAAGCATGGCATGTGGAGGAGGAAATAGACGGTGGCCCGTGAGCTACAGTGCAGCGCAATGCAGTTGCAGTAGGTACAATACAAGTGCAGGCGTAGCAAAGAAGGAGGGTGGAGGGTGAAAGGTAGAAGGTGGAAGGAAAGGTGGAGGCTTGGGCTTGGGTTTGCCTTCCGCGGGAGAGACAAGACAAGACAAGACGGGGATGGGGGAAGGAA